>CAJNSZ010000308.1:0-17946 GCA_905329745.1 Rotaria sp. Silwood2 | reverse complement strand
GTACTGTGACAATGTTATGACCAAGTAAAAAAAGCTTGTAAGAGACAATAGTAATATTTCAAATATTGTTATATTTTTTCAAAAATTGATGTAAATCATGTCTTATTGAGTTGACGAGTCTGAATAAATCTTATAGCATAATATCTTTTGAAAAAGCTTTCAAATGATTATCTGTGTATGTCTTTAAGACACCCAAAAACGATTGGAAAATATCTAATTTCCTTGCAATATTTGTGTATCAATCTAGTTCGTAATCATCGCAACCGAAACGTTTTGTTACTTAAACAATTTTAATTTTCTTTAACTATTTTACAGATGTTTCGAACAAAAATATTATCGATGCCACAACATCATTGTAATGTCACTACTAAAGAATTCCTTGTCTCGAAAGTTATTCACTCGAAAATAATTTTAATAAAATTTTAAATGGTTCGAATAGGGTGTTTTCTTCAGTGATATGTTTGATTACAAAATGTAGTCTTCCTTAATCGACACATGAATATTATTGTTTGTAGAGTTGTTGATTTTATTTTTTTAGTTATATCGATAGTTTAATTAATAAAGAAAATTCATATACATTGTTATGTGGGCGTATACTAAAATTGTGTTATTCTTGAAATCATAGAGATCACAAAGAATCCTGTGATGCATTCTTATTTATAATTTGATTCATTTAGTTTTTTTTTTTTGAAAAAACTAACATGAAAAGATTGCTTTTTATTCAGAAACCCCCATGAGAACAATAATATGAACATTTGAAACGGCTTTCAATAAAAATCGTTGGAGTTCCAGAATCTATTCAGTTTTTATTATTTTATACTTTCAGTGTTACGCTTCACGATTGAATAAATCTTTTTTCACTGTTTTAGAGTCAGACTGTTAATCAGCCAGTCTCTAATTTGCAGCTATTATCTTGTTGAAAGTGTTAATGTCTTTTTGAATATTTTTATGTTTTTGTTTCGTGTTTTCTCTGTATTCTTTTATTATTACGATCAATACGTTGGTTATTAATTCTTTTCTTCTACACTAAGGACATATTGTCGATCATTGCTGCTTCTTCACTCAACTCAATTTACGGCTTAGAGAGTTGATCAAAAGTTCTGATAACGCTAAATAAAAATACCAAGATCAAAATACATTTTTAATTTTATTCCATCAAATGTTCAGAAATATTGCCATAATTATTTATACCAAGTTTGGAAGTTTGTTTGAGCTCTTTTTCTAAAAAAACTCATTAGTTCCTTGAAAACTGCATGAACTAATCATGCTTTATTTTTCTGATCGGTTTCAAGAATTTGTCGAAAAGTTGGGCGCGGGTATTAGTTTGTTGACTTTCTCTTTACTAACACTCCCATCTACATCCACATCTTATCTCAATGACAGTTGGATCGTTATTTTTTCATCAGATTCCATGTTAAGTATCTATTGATGTTAACTTTTATCGTGATCAGTGTTTAAAAGCGTTGCTTGAGAATTCATTGGAAAAACAGATCACCATTCGGTACAAATGATATCAAGCTGCATCATAATAGTGCAAAACTACATATCAAAGAAGTTGCTATAATGCCATGAGCTTGAGGAAGAAAAAATAAAAATTATGACTTCTTCGACATACTCCGATAACCAATCTTTCTCTTTGAAACTTTTGATTTTTTAAGTATGCTAAAGACAAGTTTGACATCTATTCAAATGAAACGAACTTTGCAAAAAAACCATAGCCAAGAAGCTCAATGAAATAGTTATTTAAAGCATTCATGGTGATTATTTTGAACATTTCAAATAGAGAAATATCAATTTAATATTTTTTTCTTCATAAATAGATTTTCCAAAGTTGTAAACTCTTTTCACTGATCGAATTCGGCATGTAAAGAAGTTTTAAAATTAGAATCGTTACTCTAATAAATGTCATCACTTAAAATATTTTTCAAAAGTTTCTTTTTTATGCTGAGTTTTTTTATCATAACTCTTGACAAAATGAAAGATGTTATTTGTTTTATTTTCTTGTACGTTTCATCTATTATATTTTACTCAAGATGCAATTATAAGGATGATGTCATATGTAATTTGAATCAATAAATTAGTTGCAAGCTCTAGGAAATGTTAAATTCCAATCATTCTTAAAAACTAATTGGTCCTTATTATGAATATTTAATTAATGATTGATCTTGAAAATAATATTTTAGATATCTTTTTATTTCTATTCTTGCTGATTGAGGATCATTTTTTTTAATTTCATAAATACTTTCTGATGCTTCATCCAATATTAAACCATTAGGATATTCAATAGAAACATTATCTTCATTGATCTTTAAAAAGAAACGAAAAATTGAATTACTTTTAATGTTATTAATGTATTGATTTCATCTAACATTCTAAAACGAGTGATTGAACTATCTCGTAAATGTTTTATTGGAATTTCTTGACAAATTTCAGAAAAATCGAAATCATCTCTTGTCAAGCTTTATTAATTACAACAAAGAAATGTTTCTTTTTTTAATATATTCTAATAAAACTCTCTTACTATTGGTCATTTAAGCAAGGCAATGTCAGAATACATATAGATAATTCATTAAAATGAATTCTAAAAAAGCCTAAAGTTTTATTCTTTCTCTAAAATATATGATAACAAACGTCAATGTTGATAGTTGCGACGAAGGCCATAGTGTTAAATTAGGAATTCCAAGTGAAATAAGAATTGAAGGCGAACACATATTAAAGCACTTTTACTATTAGAACTTAAATTAAGTTTAACAATTGAAAATCCAAATAATTCTGAAAATAAATGAAATTGATTTGAAATATTTTCTAAAATAAATAGTTATATAAACGACGTCAATATACAACGATAAATCGATAGACAAATAAATATTATCTCTTTTAACAAATAATATTCTCGTTTATTCTTGATCAAAACGATACATTCTATGAATAGATTCGCAATCAAATGATTTACTTCTATGGAAGTTTGATTGTTTTGAAAAATATCAAAACTTCAATAAGATCGATTCAAATGTGTTGAAAATAAGAAGTAGGTCAAAGTATAACGAGAAATTTTCTCTTAGTTCAATAATTTAATGGAAGTCATATTTATTTTTTTCGAAAAAAATACTCAGTGGAAATTTAAATCAAGACATTGAATAATAATGGGCATCAGTATAGTATTTTTGAATCTCTCAACGGCGTATTATTATATGACTAACACAAAACTATCAACTGATCAAGTTGGGTGTGCGGATGCAGGTGAAGAGAAGAGCCATATCTCATACACTACCTTTTCGTGTTGTTACATTCGTAGATCTAGCCGGTGGGAAATGATTTACTTGAATATTTCACTTGTTCATGTTTAATCGATTATTATTTAATAATAAATTGATTGAAATGTAAAGGAAAGTTTATGTCTCTTCAAATTTCCTTTTTGAATATTTACGGATAAGAATGAAGTTTTTTTAGGATTCAAATCATTGAAAACAAATTCAGTTATTAAACATTGAAAAGACAAATAATATTTTATTGTTTTGTATGAATTTGTTGATTTTGATAAATTTAATGATTATTTCTTTGAAAGTGTTCATACGGATAAGATGGAAATGAATTAAAATTCATCAAGCTATTGAACTAGTTCTTGTAAAAATCCAATTTGTAGTCCAGGATAAGCATCATCTCTAGAAAAGAAAGATTTTATAAAATGCACATGACGAAACAGGCGACCATTGATGTTCCCGTAGACCTAAAATAGCACGTTTTGGACATTCCAACCGATTAATTAAACGAAAAATCGCCGAATTATAAAGATCTGAAAATCCTCCAGTTCATAGAACTGGACATATAATCTTCGAATAATCTTCAGATATGCTTTTATGACGGCAATATTTATCTCTAAATACATGAAATATCTACACTTTGTTTTGAAATTTGAATTATAAAAACCGATTTTGATGTTCTATCCAATAATAATCTAAATGTATTAAATAAGTGGTAATCTTTATTAATTCCTCATTGATTTATAATGGAAATTCTTTTATTTGAATTGAAACCATCTGTTGAGTAGCCGGAAATAATTCCAGAAAAGTTCTTTAACAAAAAAATATCGTTTTATTTAATTTATTTTAAAATCAAATAAAACTGTTCAACTTTAAGTTGAAGAAAACCAATTTGTAATCCTTTAAAACTACTCCAAGATTGTCCATAAATAACGACCTATTAATAGAGAATAAATAAAAATTAAATATTAATCTTTCTTAATTACTTTTTTATTCGACCATTTTTTATTTTGAATCCAGTCGAGAATTTTGAATATTCATCATCAACTATTCCCTTTGTTTTCATACGACAGAAAAAAATCCGAATAAAATATAAGAGAAACATAAGAAAATTGCAAACCTTGATAATTTCCAGTTTCTGGAATATCAACTCTATAATCGAAACATAATCAAACTCGGATAAATATTCTAATCGAATTTCATTTCTTGTTGATCTAGGAAATTCACAACGAATTTATCGATGAATATCTTTTTTAGATGATTTCATTCGTTTTTCTTTTACAATTTTTGATAAATAAAAAAAAAAAAAAAATCTTTTAGATATTTATCAACCTATAAAGGATCAAGAAAAGATGTCTCTGCATTTGTCTTGCATGTTGATATGAGTTTTAAACAAATGAAGATTTCATTTACAGAAATCTTCATGAAATCCATAGAAAGAAAATTTTGATGTCATAGATGATTTATTTGATAATATTCAAAACTAAAATGAATTGAAGAAAACGGTAAAAGTAGTGACGGTGGAACTAGATTCGATGACCGTTAATTAATGCTTCAAATGGGTTGGGTAAAAATTCTGCATTTATTTTATTTTTTGATATAGCATTCTGCAGTTTCTTTTTGTCGGAAAGAACGACGTATCTATTGGAAAAAAAATACATTGAACATCGTTGTCAAAAAACAATAAAGTTTTTAGAACCAAAGGCATCGAAAAACTCTTCCGCAACGATTTTTTTTTGAATTTAGAAAAACCCATGCCATACTTTAACACCCATTTTTGGTAGTAGTAGTTGTTGTTGAGATGGCAAAATCTATTGCCTTTTAGTTGTTCCACTAAATTCATCATTTGTTTTTAAACAATAAGAAGTTGTTGACTTTGAGGAATTTTTTGTTGTGATTGATGTATTTATATTTGATGATGTTAAGTTTTGTGTACTTCTTTCCATATAACCATTATTTAAAACAAATAATGATTGTTGTCGTAAAGATTGCCGAATAGTTAAATGAACAAGAGATTGTTCAGAAGAAGAAGGAGATGAACTTTTAACAGATTCAATACAAAGACTATTAACAAACTAAAGAGCTTTGAATGATTCGATTTGAGTTTGATTTTAAATATGCTCGATCATTATCATCTGGATTACCACTCTGTATATGTTCTTCTTTTTGTAAGGCAATGGTGTACGAATATTTTCTTCGTTAAGATTTTCAACAGTTGTTATTGTTGATGATGCTGATATTGAATGATGATGTAAATGTATTTGTGTATCATTTTGTATTGTTGAATAAAATAATTTTCTATTTGTTAATTCATTTAATGTTCGACGAGTATTTAGATCAATTTGTTCGAATAGTAGATCAGCAACCGTTGAATGAAATATTGAATATACTCTATCTAAAATAAAACAAAAATTTTCAGATAAATTAACTTTAATAATAAACTAATCTAAATCAATATCATATTTATTATCATGAAGATTTATATTTGAAGATCGCGGTTCATCATAATCATGATCGATTGTCTGAAGAATAATTTATTATATAGTGGATTAATCGTTTTTCTTTTACTTACAAATATATTAGCTAAAAACCTTTGTATATTTTCCGATTTTTTTCCAAGAAAATTATTCATAAACTTCATAGAAGATTCTTTTGAACCAAAACTGAATTAAAAATTTTTTCAAAATTGAAAATTAGATTTTTTTTACTTAGAAAAATTTACTAATGTTTGTAATGTTTTATTAAGGTTAATTTACCTTGAGTAATACAACATAGAGATGATAATAATGGTCAAAATCTCTAAAACATACGTATTAATTTCTTTTAAACAAAAACTGTTTTTTTCATATAATTAACTGACGAAATAATGGATGTGATTGTTAAATTGCTAACCAAATTTTTTCACATAATAATCTTAAAGTTATTTGATATCATTCTAAGTTTTGTAAATTTGATACCCGTCCGAAATCAACTTCTAAATAAATATCATTGGAATTTTTTGATGAAACATTATCTATTACAAAAACGTGTTAATGTTTCACATAACTATGTTTCATCAATTAATTTCATATAAGCTTTCATAGATTTACTTTCGACGAAATTTCCACGAAATGTCAATGTATTCGAAGGTGTTGATAAAATTTCTGCTTGAACAATATCAACAAGAAATCATGTGAAAAATGAAAGAGATTAAGCAATATATCGGTTAATAATGTGGCTAAAATAAACAATTAAGATATGAGGAAAGTTGTGGTTGAACAACAGATTTTTTTTCAGATGATTCGAAAAGCTGTGTGTAATGTCCGTGTTTTGAAAAAATTTGATTCTCTTCATTCATAGCTAAGCACTGTGGTACGAGAACAATAGAATTTTCTGTTTTGTGGAATGGAATAATTATTTGATATGTCAGTGTTGATTCTGTATGAACATACCAATTTCATCTTTATCTTGTAGACTAATATGTGGTTCAAGAATTCTAATCAGTCAAAGATAATCTTGTTGAATATACTAAAAGAACAAAATTTTATCTTATCTCGTGTAAATGCAAGTATGATTCAATTGGTAAAATTTCAATTGCTTGCTTTAATCCTAATGTTAAATGAATTATCTTGTAATCTTTGTGATTTATCTTTTCTTATAACAGTTAAACCAGATGGTATTTGTAATAGATACCATTGTTCAATAAATTGATTTCTAGTTATTATTGATAATAGAATATCAACATAACTAATTAAATCAATATCATGTCCATTTATTTGTTTTTGTTTACATCATTCAATTTCTCGATAAATTTTTTAAAACGAAGTATTAAACAAAAAAAAGTATTTTCTCTAACCTTCTAGTATATCTTGAAATGTAGTTGTTTTATCATAAATATCATCATCAAGAAATATTTTAACATAATATCTATATAAGACAAATAAATTTTCATATTTTTAAAAATATTTGTTATTACTTTTTCCTTACAGAATATCCAATAAATTATCTAAAATAGGCAAAGACAATACTTTAGTGCGATCAAAATTTATTTTTGTTTTCTAGTATCAAGTTATAATAAGAATAGGAATGGTGTTAATTGTGATGATAAGGTTTCGGAAGAAACAATCAATTGTTTAACTTTAGGGTGTATATGGATGATGATATTAAAGGGGCAAAAAGAGTTTATTTTATTTTAATAGTTATCAAAAAAATCAAAAATAATTTTAGAATTATTCTGTTATGGAAAATATCAGTCGTCAAATAATTATTATGAAATTGATTATTGATTTAATCAAAAGTACCAACAATAGTTTAAGTGAATGTGTTCAAGCATTTTTCGAAAGGTTAGACAAATAATTCTTTAATTAAAAATAAAAAAAAATGCTGATTGATATTTGTACATACAATTATTAAGAATAAAAGAAAAGTTTATGTGTTGTTATTTTTTGTTTGTTTTTAGCAATAGATATCTAAGAAATATTGATTGGTTCAAAACAAAGAAATATTATTTTAAAAAATAATTCTATTGAAAAATCTTATTAAACATATTGATTTCTTTTCAAAAAGAAAATAATTAATGAAAATTCCCCATCAGCAAAAATAGAATCTTTTTCCGTTCTTTCTTTTTACATATTGTTTCTAATGTCTTAACTTAGTGTCAACTATTTCGACTGAATTATTTATAATTAATAATTCTTAAGATTGAATATGATTCAATTTTGTTAAATAATAATGGTAATAATAATATGAATGCTGATAAAGAACTACAGGCAGTAAAATATTTGAACGAAGTAACCTGAAAATCTATGAATGTGAGTATTTTGTACAAAACTTTTTTTTGCAGATCTTTTTCATATTGTAAATGGTTTTTATGCTAGCATACACGGAATATATTCACATCACAGAACGAGTGGTTTTTTTTTTAATAAAAGTAACGAAGAGTCAATTATTTCAGCTCATCATTTAAAGAAATCCGTCTAATGATTGACAAGTAGCCATTTCGTATTTTGGTTGTGGCTAGAAAAAGATGCTTTTGAAATATTGATTGTAACCAAAATTTCAACAATTATCTTGTAGAGAGAGAGCCCATATTGTGGCGTATTTCATACTATTATTCAAGTGAACGCGTCATTTTCATTATTAAAATAGTTTTAAAACGTCGTATTGCTCTGCATTATAAATATTGCAATCCATATTTGATTTTAGCAAATTTTATCATCATAAAAAACTTTAAATCAATATTTATTGTTCAAAATAACTACTATCTCAAGTTTACATAGAATCCTCGACACGACCTCAATTCTAGAATATTGAATATTTTTTGTTACTTGTACCACCAATTCTTCTTCTTAAACTTGGTAAAGTTTTAAATATCAGTTTTTCTATTTATCTTTCAAGCATTTTTAAATAGAAACTCCATTAAAAATTTGTATTGATACACATAGTCAATGTTGTTGATTTACTTCATTTATTTAATACTAATAGTTATCCACCTGAAGGTAATTATCTTTTTCTTGGTGAATAAAATTTCATTTGATTTTATTTATATTCGATTTTTGTAGAATCTATGTGATTATGTTAACTGATGGAAAATGTCTCTTGAAAAAGATCATTATTCTTTTTTGTTATCAAACATAAAACATGGAAAAATTTTCTTTCTTTATTTGAACAAATCATCTGTATTGCAAGACCAACTGATGTACTCGATTCATCCGACTGCGGAAAAATCTATCATAATGTATCATTTACATTTGATGCGAATGTTAGTACACAGTTTTTAACACCACATGAGCCTAATCTTATTGTCGAAGACATTAGAGTTATATTTGAACGAAAAATAAATAAATAAAATTTTTCTTGAATTAGATAATTTTAAGTTTATTGAAGATAGTTAGAAATTTTTTGTTAAACGTCAATCAGTAACATTTTTCTGCACCAAATTAGTGTGAAAAATTCGATAATGCCGGCAATATTTTTCGTGATGATAAAAATTGCATGTATTCATTTCAAATACGTCGACTATCATCAACTCAATAAACTATGAAGGACACACAAACAAAAGGAATAATAGCGCATACATCGAATCTTTAGATGAATGCAGTTTATATATGATGATTTTATATTATTACAGTGTCTTTAACGTTTAAGTAAAGTACATCAATACTGTTATTTGATAAAAAAAAAAACAGTTCGGAACATATTTCAAATATTTTGAGTGTTTTATTTCAACTTAATCTAAACATGACACTACTTAAGAAAGAAAAATAACATATATAAACACTAAAAGATGAGAATGATTCAAGTGAAAAATTAATCATTAGACATGAACATTTTAAAAAGCAACGATATTAATATATTCGATCTACCAGATGAAATATTACGTATCATTTTCAATAAATTGTTTACGGCCGATATGTTCTCTTCATTGATGGATGTTGATATTCTTGATAAAATTTGTTCGAAACTTTTACTTCGAATTAATGAGAAAGTAACCAAACTCACTGTTGATCCGTTTTCTATGAAACATATTCTTGGTGCTGTTCATTATTNTTACCTGAGGAAAGAAATATGGAACAGAAAGATTTGAATAAAGTTTTAATTTGCTCAGGTGTTAGATCCTCTCAATGATGAGCATGCATAACATAATATATTGTTTTCCGCTTAGTTCCAGTGGAAGATAACATCATGTTAGGTCGACATCCGGCTCGTTGAAGCTTCATTTTCCATAATTTCCAGCTTTCAGCCTATTTCATTCGAAACTATTATGTTATATTCTCTACCAGAATTAGAAACTCTTCTGATTTGTCAAGGCTACCCCGAAATTGATTGTTATTTAGCTTTTGGAGCTTAAATTGTGAAAGAAATTCGATGTCTCATTTAGAAATGACTTATATCCTTCACCTCTACATTATTTTCTAAGCGCAATAGTTTTAGAAATGTTAATTGAATTAAGTTGCATCTGATATGTATGAACATGATCTATAATTTCAGTATTTTTCACATATCCGCATTAATTAATTCAGGAATTTCCATGGGATTCTCATGGAATTTTTGGCATTGCCATGGAATTTTCGGCATTACCATGGGATTTATGGGATTTCCATGGGATTGTCGAGACTTCTATAGGATTGCCGACATTTCCAGGGATTGCCAAGGTTTCCATGGGATTGGTAATCCTGGCAATCCGCCGATTCCCCCTTGCATTTATCTCTACATATTCAACTAGATAAGTGTTTTTCTTCATAGACTTTTCATATCTATCTATTCATTATAGGTAGTAATTTACATACTCTTTTTTTTTCTAAATAAGTATCTTCTTGATTTGCGTACTAATACAATGTCTATTTTCTTTATTCTACATGAATATATGATAAAATTTCAAGAAGTAGCATAAAACATTCACCAAAACATCAATTTAAGACCAATCAACTACAAAAATCACTTCACAAAATAATCATATGATCAATAGCAACATGCTTCTTCAGCTAAATGGAAAATGTAAACATTGCTACTTAATACATTGAATATCTGCACAATTCATACTGTAGTACATCTAACATACGAACAATCCCATACATCATTTCAAAACAATGCGGAGACAGATAAAAACAAATATATACTTCGTTACAACTAACTAGAAAACATACATATTCATATCATTGAATCATCTTTTCAGTATAATCATCACTAAAACGAACTAGTCTTTGAACGACTAAAAAAAGAAATTTAAACATCGATTTAACTGTAAATTTTCACTATACTAACTAATCCTTAAAAGAACGCGGACAACATCTTTACCACGAGACAATAATTCAGGTTCAATATAGAAGTATAAATCACAGTGTCGAGAGTGAAAGTAAAATGATTTCCACAAGATATCACAAACAAATACAGTGACTGTTCTCTACCTCTCAGCACATATCACACTGTTGAGGGCGCCAAGAAAGGAAGTTTCACCAAGAAAGCTGAATTCCGCATTGTGTTCACGCAAAACATGACGGTGTTTGGCACTTGAAATTTTCGAGATAGGCCATTAAAGAAAATTTATTTATACTACTTTCTTAGTATTACTTGAATTTCATATGTGTTTCTACATCATTTCGTGAAATTGCGACAGCTTTGAATACATATATTATAGATTTTACACTTCATCCTGAAGTCAATCGAGTATGGAAAAAGCTAGTCGTGTGATGCTTTCAATTTCAACTATACATTTATGACTGCTTTAAATATAAAGTTGTTAACTTATTACATTCGAGTCTTTACTTCCTCATCTATATGAGCGAGTTATGACTTACATGTAATAACGAAATTATGAACATGCATGATGAGTCCCTTAGACAAGGTCGACACACCTCGTGTCGATGCTTTCAATCTAAAATTTATTAATAACAAATTCATATTGTGATTCTGATGTTTTCTAGTACGGTCATGCCTATTACGACTTCAGTATCCGCAGAGTTCTAGATACATATACTATACATTGTAAAGACACCTGACGATGGCAATTGCGCAAGGACGAAACTAATCGTGTGATGCTCTGAATTTAAGATCTTATCTTCTATTTTATTGAAAATATTTGATAGGAGTTATTATGCACTGAGTCTTAACTTCTCAGAATTATCTGATTGAGTTCTGATTCTACATGTAATAATAAATTCTAAACATGCCCGTAGAGTCCCTTAAGCAAGGACGAAACTGGTCGTGTAATGCTCTGAATTTAAAATCTTATCTTCTATTCAATTGATAAATTTAAGCTTCTAGCACTTATCAAAACCGGTCTTGCTAGCTACAAAAATTGATTATTATAATAATTTATAATTATTCTATCAACACACCCACACCCTTAAACTACCTGATGAAGACCCTTGAGAAAGGTCGAAACTAGTTGTAGTACTTCTTAAATGATTTACACACTATATTCGCGTACTTTCTCTGAAAAAATAAAAGAAACAATCTGGTGAAACTACAGTTCACTTCGTTATAACCAAACCGAATTTTAAAGAAACATAACAGCTCGCTCATTTATTACAGGTACACTATGCATTGAGTTCTATTTGATGCTTACTTAGACTAGCTCCTACTAAAGTCAAACATTCTATATATAATTATCTTAGATTTTTAAGGAAAAATCTATGAACTATTTTCGTTTTTCAGGATATGGCCAAAAAAAGCTTTTCTCAAAGATCGGTACGTCAATATGTCAAGCCCGCTTCATATGTTTATGAAGCGGGCTTCGGTTTTATCTTAGTTTCCATTGCAACTAAACGATTTTGCTTCAGAATTCAATAAGTATTACGAGGAAGTCGATCATAAGTATTTGGGTGATGCGACCTGGCTTGGTTCTGACAATAATGATGGTGCATGGTCAGTCGTATTTCAAGGAACACACCAAAACAACATAAAGAATGGTTCATTTCAATTTGATGGAATCGAAATAAATGGACCAGGCTTAGCCACTCATTGTGACAGCGAATCTCACCCACGATGTACAGAAGTATTTCCTGTTCAAGTATCTGATGAAAATACTGAAAATTATCGAATGGTGTTTCAGTGCCGTATTCAATCGAAAATGTTTACCGTTCATGAAAGTTCAGTAGAGAAAGGAGAAACATAGCGCTTTGTCGATCCGAATGCTATTCAACCCAATGGCTTTTTATTAATAAAAGAAGAATCATAAGCAAATTATACATAATAAAATCATGGAATGCTGACATACACATGATTGATATCGCTATTCTTCTTATGGAATATGTTCATAGCTGCTAATTACATATTCAGCAATTGTCTTGTTGAGAAAAGTAGAACTCGCATATGAAAGTACAATGCGCTAAATAAAGAATATATTATTGATTTTCTTCTTGTCTTTTAAAAGCATGAAAAATTCAATTTCTGTTTTTTGCATTGCAGATGATAGGGATGGACCATTCGTTTTAGAAATAGGCGACAATTGGGTTTATAAACGAAATTATTTGATGTAACATTGATTGGTAAATTCAAAAGTAGATAGGGCGCTAATCACTGTAAAAAATAAGGGTTTATGAAAGTGCAACGGGACACAAACCCTTTTTTCCGTTTTTGAAATATCTGATAAGCCCTTTTTCCAAATCATAAACGTAAAAACCGTTTATTATCTTCGTCATATACGGAAAAAAAAGGGTTTGTGTCCCGTTGCACTTTCATAAACCCTTTTTTTGTTTAATACCCTCTCAAAAACATTTTTTTCCTTTATTATTCTACGGATTTTTTTACAGTGATGAATGTGTAGCGTTGGTAAGGATCTTTTCTCAGCTTACATCTAAGAAAGTACTCACACCCTCTAGAAGGTACGAAGGTCTCCTTGCTCATACCTTCAGTGGACCTTTAAAATTGGTTCACAACCGTTCCTTAGAAGGCTCAAAGTTTTCTCAAGAAGACTAATGTTCCTGAAATCTCTGTCTGTTTGTTACATTTCCAAGAAACTTTATTACGAAATGAACTTGAAGAAGGAAAAAAATCAAATTTACAGCTCCTTCGACATATTATGTTAGTTCTTAAAACATCTAATAGTTATATTTTATAGATACAAATATGATTAAGATGTTCTTATTAAAGCAGTTCTTGGCAAAGTGAAAGATAATATTTGATTTATTTATTTTTTATGTTTTATCTATTATTGCAAGTTACTCAAGATGAAATATAATGATGACGCCATATCTAATTTGAGTTAAAAAAAAACTAGTTGCAAAATCTAGGAAATGTTAAATCCCAATCATTTTTAAAAAATAATTGATCCTTATTATGGACATTTAATTGATGTATTATTTGAAATGTTGATGGCGATTGTTGACTAAACATAATGGATTTTGTTTCTATTTCGACTTTAATTGATGATTGATCTTGAAAATAATATTTTAAATATCTTTTGATTTCTATTCTTGCTGATTGAGGATCATTTTTTTTAATTTCATAAATACTTTCTAATGTTTCATCCCATATTAAACCATCAGGATATTCAATAGAACCATTATCTTCATTGATCTTTAAAAACAAAAAAGAAAGAAAATTATTAAAAAGATTAGAAAAATCAAATTACTTTTAATGTTATTAATTCATTAATTTCATCTAATATTCTAAAACGAGTAATTGAACTATTTCGTAAATATTTTATTGGAATTCCTTGACAAATTTCCGGAAAACCAAAATCATCGCCTGTCAAACTTCATAAATTACACAACAAAAATGTATTGTTTTTTAGAATATATTATAAAAAATTCTCTTACTATTGATCATTTAAACAAGTTAATGTAAGAATACATGGTGATATTTCATTAAAATGAATTCTAGACAAAACAAAAATCCTAAAATTTTATTCTTTCTCTAAAATATATAATAACAAACGTCAATGTTGATAATTGTGATGAAGGCCATACAGTTGGCCAGTATGATGTTGATAAAGATAAACGAAGACGACAACCAGTTGGTAAGCATACACAAACACCAGATAATGTTACTTCAACACTTTAGTTTTAGAAAAAAGAAAATGTTCTTTTTTTTTAAATACTATTTAAAAAAATACATACTTGTAAATTTCATCAATATTTAGTGGTTGAGGATGTTCATGTGATTTATAATGTGTTAAATTAAGAATTCCACGTGAAATAAGAATTGAAGATGAACTTTTTTCCTCAATCATACAGAGACGGACATATATTAAACCATTTTGACTATTCGAACTTAAATTAAGTTTAACAGTTGGAAATCCAAATAATTCTAAAGATGAATAAAAATTTATTTGAAATATTTTCTATAATAAATACCATAATCATGATTTAATGGAAGAGACTCAAAACATAATGATCTTCCATCATCTTCTCGTTGATCGGTTGGATGATCAGGACTGTCAATATTTCCCCATTCAAGTAAATTTCCACTTGATAAACCTGTCTCTTGAGGAGATAAGAATGAAATTTTTTTAGGATTTAAATCGTTTAAATTAAATTCAGTTGTTAAACGTTGAAAAGATAAATAATATTGAATTTGTTTTGTATCAATTTGTTGATTTTTATAAATTAAATGATCATTTCTTTGGAAATGTTCGTATGGATAAGATGGAAGTGAATTAAAATGTATCCATTTTCCTTTTCTTTCTTTTACAATGGAATGAAGTTCATCAATATTGGGATGTAATTGAAACACAGATAAAATTTGTTTATTACCATAATCATTATCAATACCTTTTATATAATAATCAAGCCATTGAACTAGTTCTTGTAGAAAACCAATTTGTGGTCCAGGATAACCATCATCGCTAGAAAAAAAAACAAAGATTATCAATATAAATTTTATCAAATGTACATAAAGAAGCAGACGGCCATTGATGTCCCCATGGACCTAAAATAGCTCGTTTTGGACATTCCAACTGATTAATTAACCGAAAAATAGATGAATTATAAAGATCCGCAAATCCTCCGATTAATAAAACTGGACATGAAATCTTCGAATAATCTTCACATATACTTCCATGACGCCAATATTTATCTCTAAATAAATGAAATATTTTGATTTAGTTTTGAAATTTGAATTATAAAAACCGATTTTGATGTTGCATCCAATAATAATCTAAAGGTATTAAATTGTTTAATCTTTCTTTCCAAATATCAAATAAATGACAATCTTTATCAAGTCCTCCTTGATATAATGGATGAGGAGGAACAGATAACCAAATTAACATTTGAGTTGACCATGATAATGATAAAAAAAAAAAGAAAAACAAAAAGAAATTCTTTTATATGAATTGACAATGAATTTTCGAAATAAAACCTTCTTGTGCTGGTAAACATCCACCATAATAATGAATATCATTATTATAACGATCATCTGTTGAGTAAGCAGATATAATTCCAGATAAATTCTTTAACAAAAGAAAAATAATATTTTTAAATTTAATTTATCTTCAAAATCAAATAAAACTATTCAACTTTAGGTTGAAGAAAACCAATTTGTAATCCATTAAAACCACCCCAAGATTTTCCATAAATAACGACCTTTTAATAGAGAAAAAATAAAAATGAAATAAAAATCTTTCTTAATTACTTTTCCATTCGACCATGTTTGATTTTGAATCCAATCGAGAATTTTTAATCCATCAGATAATTCTTCTTCTGAATATTCATCACCAAATATTCCTTTTGTTTTTATGAGAAAAAAAAACTTGAATTAAACATAAGAAAAACAAAAAAAAAAAATTATAAACCTTGAGAATTTCCAGTTCCTCGAATATCAACTCTAATCGAAACATATCCGAAACCGGATAAGTATTTTAAACGAATTTCATCTCTTGTTGATCTATTCAAATTAATTTAATGAATTGAAAGAAATTATTTGGAAAAACAAAACGAACGTCAAATCTGATTTTCTATATGGTAGATATTCTAATATACTTGGAAATTTTTCTTCATTTATTGATTGATCATTATCATCTAAGATGAAAGATTTTATTTTAAAATCGTATTAAATAGAATAAGAGCTTTTTTTTCGAACTTTGGGGCATCCATATTGTCGCTGCTAATTGAATATTGTCATCTACAGCAATTGATACTTGTGTTAATTTTTCAACTTTATATGGAAATTCACTACCAATTCGTCGATTAACATCTTTTCCAGATGGTTTCATTCTTTTTAATTTTTATAGTTTGTAATAAATAAAAAAAGAAAAATGTTTGAGATATATATCGACCAATGCATAATAAAGAAAAGATGTCTCTGGTTTTCTGTTGTGTGTAGTTTGGATGGACATAAATGCTGGTGAGAATGAAGAAAATACCTCTAAGTATCTATACTCACATCCATCAGAGACAGACGTCACGTCGATACTTATACCTACAGGGTCACATCGACACCCATCAAATATTTACTCATAAATACACCACACAAACAGAGTACCATTCTTGAAAAGATATACCGATTGTATGATTCCATTTAGTTAGTATGAAGCAAGACGAGATAAATTTGTGAAAAACCTAATTTTAAACAGCACATTTTCTAAAAAGACTTGCTTTTTTTAAAAGTAATATTCTTGTTAATAAGAATCTTTAATTGATGACAAATGCTTGCTGCATTTAATAGTGTGATTTCCTTTATAATATATATGTATGATGCACACCATCACCACTTCGATGATCCAATGTTGCTTCATTGTCTATTTTGTATCTTTCAATTGCTTATCACCTAAGTTATCGCGAAGCTTCTGCTAAGTAGAAAAAAAAAGGAAATTATGTTTAGTGTTTTATACATCATTTTCAAATATATTGATTTGCAACTTATATATTCTGAAAACGCAGCAATGAAATAAAATACAGGGTGGTTCAAAAGTCACGCACCAAAGGAAAAAAATTAAATATCTCCAATAAGGCTTGAGCGAATGAGCTGATTTTTTCATTGATGATAGGGGCATATACAAGCTTTTTATTCATATAGATATAGCTAAGTACACCCTCTGTTAATTAACCCTATTGACTTCAAGAAAAAAAAATCTTATTTTTCATATATCAAAATAAATGCGGAAACTTCGGATTTAAATCCGAGAGTTATGTGTACTTCAAAAAGTGAATCATACAAATCAATCATCCTAGACTGTCTGAATATCAAAATCATACTGTGAAATCTACCATTTAAAACGTTGATTTATATTGCGCGTTGCCAAACCAATAGGACATGGGACCGAACT
>CAJNSZ010000307.1:73201-120268 GCA_905329745.1 Rotaria sp. Silwood2 | reverse complement strand
ATCACAATAACGATCACAATTATCATTGGATAAAATTGTTAAATGATGAACATCATCAGAATTTAGATTTAATTTATGTGATATTATACATAAACATTGATTGTTATCATCGTTGAAAGCTAGAAAGAAATTTGAGATTTAGCTATTGAATAACTTTTCTTGACATCTCTATACAGATTATAATTTAGAATACAATAAAATTTTTGATTATCTATAAGGATTGAATATTCTTGCCATCCTCTCGAATACAACGTTAAAGAAAGATTATTACTAAATACAAGATTTGATCATTTCTTCTTTCTCTGTTCAAATCGAATAAGTGAGGAAAAACATCTTCATGAAATTAATCAATATTACGCGATTTTTTTTCAGTGGTAGATTTTTCTTAGACAAATAGTCTCAAAAGAATATTGTTCAATTCTGAGAATAGCCTATTAGTTAAGCAGTATTAACGTTTATTAATTATGACAAACATATCAGATGTTCATCATCGATCTAATGATTTGACGACCCAAACAAGGTAACTTTCGTTATTCAAAAGTTATTTCAGATGTTGAAGTCGGCATATAAATCGAAAAACATTGCAACTGTATACAGTATTCTCAATTTAAGAAAATAAAGCATAATAAAACTATGATAAGAAAAAAGCCCTAATTCAATCGAGCATAAAAGAGTCAACATAGTGAAATGAATAATATAACTATTATAATTGTTCATCATTTCTACAATTGATACTTACGTGGAATAGACACTATATATTATTATATAAGAGAACTCTACAGAAGAAAGTATATTTAAAACAAAAAACATATTCATAAACTCAAAAATAACTAAATAGAAATTAATTAATGACATATTTATTTTACCTATAGATTTGGTTGTAGCATTTTGATCAAGACATGTAGCTGCACAACGTTCTAATTTCGTCAATTGGGTTTCAACATATAATTCATTAATTTTCACTTGCAATGTATCATAATAACCAGAAGTATTCCATAATTCACATGATTTAAATTGAATTCGAAAATTAAATAAATGAGCATATTGAATGTAATACTTTTCTTCAGCATAAACTGAATATGTTTCTTTGCCTCCACATGTATTAATTGTTAAAACTCGATTATTATTTGATCTTTTGCACGAGGTCTGACAAAGCTTATCACTTACTCGATTATGATCCGTAAGACCAATACCTGAACATCGACAAATGGTACCTTGTAGATAAACAATTGGTGTTTCACATAAAATAAAACATAATGTTGGTTCCATGTATGAACTCATGAAATAATCATTATAGAATACTTTTCTATAGCAACCAACATAATGATATGTACTATAGACTGAATAAATCATAGAAAATATCATCAATATGAAAATTATTCTCGATTTCAACATTATATGCTGGAATAAATAAATAATGAATGAGACAATAGTATTTAAAATATCTGCAAAATATTAAACAAAAAAATATAACTAAATAATAGGAAAGCAAAAAAAAGCGAAGAGAATAATAATCATTTTGCTTCGTATTATTGATATCTGATGATACATATTCGAAGTATTATATCTTTTAATGAAGACCGCCAATTTCAACAAACTCTTGTTCATTTTTTTTTTGACATTTTCATACTCTATTATTTTGTAAACAAAGATAAAACATGTCATAGATGAATATAGGTAAGATACTATTTTAAATATTTACTGTCTATTAGAGTCTGACGTTAAGATTTTCTTTTAATCTTAACCGTTATAAAAATATCCACACGCACACAACTAACTGTAACATATCTACTATCTGACTTTAGAAGAAAAAAAAAGTATATTAGAATTCTAGGTGAAAACACTAAATATGTCGGAGAAACAGATAACACGAAAATATTCAGAGTTCGTTTCGTCCATTACAATCGATGTAACGACGAACTGGATTGCGGGTTGCTGACTGCTACTCGACACTGACATTTATTAGCTACTTCACATATTCAGAGTATCTCTACTTTACATTGAACACGTATATATATATAAGAGAAATAGAGAGAGAGAGAGGGAGAAACAATAAGAGATAAAGGGCAAAGGAAAAATAACGGAGGCGAATACAAAAAACAACGACAGAGAGAAAATATATAGGAAAGAGAACAATGATCAATGAAGGGTAACGCAGATATTGACAGTCAGGTCATACAACGAGATACAGCACGGCTATCTGATTGCGAGACCGAATCACATAGACAAATTAAATATCATTATGGGCGAATCGAATCAACTTTTTTCTTACCCATTAAATAGAGTACTGACCTTTTTTTTTCCCTCGTGAACGTTATGGACGAGTTCATATGAACTGATATAAAGAACAACGGTTAATAAGAAGGTTGGCCGTCATAATGTCGAAAGGAAAAATGTCGAAAGGAGAAATGTCGAAAGAATGAAGTGGAAAAATGTCGAAAAAATAATATTGACATGAAACATTGTCGGTTAATATTTTAGAGAATTGTAAATAATGTAGTGCATGTTTTATTGCATAAAATTAAGTTGAAATCTTAACAGTGAGAAAAATATTAAAAAAAATTAAAAATTAAAATGTTATTTTTTCCGTTTAGCAACTACAAATGATAAACCATCTAAATATTCCATAGCATTTATTGCTCCATCATAATATCTTTCTCCAAGTTT
This sequence comes from Rotaria sp. Silwood2, assembly GCA_905329745.1. NCBI lineage: Eukaryota > Metazoa > Rotifera > Eurotatoria > Philodinida > Philodinidae > Rotaria > Rotaria sp. Silwood2. The sequence goes on along the minus strand of CAJNSZ010000307.1, from coordinate 117,601 downwards.
ATCTATACGACGTTGAATAGCAATAGTTTTAGCTTGTTTTGATCGTGTTCCTAAGCCGGCCATGAATTGAACATACATATGATGAAAACGGTTTTCTTCTCCTTGAAGAAGCTTAATAAATGACCATATATTTGGATGGTTAATTTGTACTCGACGATTGAAGCGACTATGAAATGCTAAATGAAGCATAAAAAGATAAATTTCTGAGTTAAATACAAGAAAAAGATCACCTTCAGCATTATTATTGGTTCTGATGTTGAGACCATGTACACACCATTGAGAAATAGGAACTTTGCTAAGCCATTGTTTCTGAAAATATTGTAATAAATCCTTTAATGTGCCCTTTAATGTTGATGGCATTGTAGCGATTAATTCATCATAAGTATCTTCGATAATCGCTTCTGGTATTAAAGGAAGCGCCATTAATTTTCGACAAAATTTTTTAATATCATCATCATTATTATATGTTGTTGATAAGCCAACTCGTTGTATTGCTCGATAAATAGCTTGAGTGAAATGAAAATAACAAGATAAATGTGTTGCTGTAATAAACTATAAAAGAAAAGAAAAATCTGAAATGTATTTTCAATGCATACAAAATACTTACTTCGAGTGCAACTACAGCTAATAGACTTGGTTCAAAATCACTCATGATTAATTTTGGTGAAAAATTAATATCCATTTGTACAGCTAGTGCTTTCAACTCACGAAACATGAAGTGATATGTACTTTTCTGTCGATTTGGTAATAAGCCAAAAACACAAGGAAAGGCTAAAAAAAATTAGACACACTTATATAGTCAAGGTCTTTTCTGTCTACTCACATTGATCATATTTTATCGCATGAATTGTATAAACTTGATCAAACATGCTTGGACATGTTGAAAACGTGCCATCCATGAATATTGTTTCAGCAGCGAAAAGCATTTTAAGTTGTTCACTTGTTGAAAATAAAAGTATTCGTTGGCGTCTTGTTATCTTCTTGTCAGTAATTAAAAACTCGTTCTTGTTCAAAGTTTTCGAATAAGACTCAGGAATATCAAATAATTGAGTCATTGGAATTATAGGTGTAATAGCACGACGTGCTTTATTAATTCCACTGTCTTAAAATTATAAAGAAAAATGATTGATAGAAATTAAATATAATAGAACAAAATTTTCTTACTCATTTCACGTTCACTTGGTAAGATAGCTATTGCAGTATTTGATAACATAGCTTTTGCACATTCTTCATCGTATATACGTGGAATAGGTGTTGTTTCATTTTTAGCTCGTTGTTTTATTTTTTCACGAACTTCACGAACCTCAAGTTTTTCTTTTTCTGGAAGATGACTATGATTGCCAACAGTTTTCATCAATCGATTATTTGAATCAGTATGCACTTTAGCTGCGCAACCATTAATAATGCATATCCAATATTTAGTAGTTGTTGTTGCTTTATTCAATTTAAAAGTATAATCATCGACAACTAGTAGAGGTTTTCCTTTATTTGAATTTATAAATGAAATAGCAGGAGATTTTGCTTGAATTTCACCAGTTAAAGTTACGAAAGCTTCAGCCATGACAGTACAATTTTAGTTATATAATAATTCTTTGTTCAACTCTTTCATTTTACTTGTATTAATAGTTAATCATCCCTATCAATACAGGCTAAAATTCTACACTAGTAAAATTATAAGAAAAAACAATGAACTAAATGGGATTAGAATCGCCATATACTGGAGACATCATTATTTTTTATTTTTCACTTTCGACATTTTTCCACTTTAATATGTACGTTTCGACATTTTTCCTTTCGATGTTTTTTCTTCGCTTTTTCTTTTTTCGGCATTTTTCCAGCACATCGAAACAATAGTGTTCATTATTTATTGTTTCAATGTGATGCGATTCTATTGGATAGTAAGAGATGTAAGAAAAGAGGGCGGTCAAATTCAATTGATTGAATAATCAATATCAACATTATGATTGTAAATAACCCAACTATGTCGACATTAAATGCAATTCTTATCAATAGGTTGAATCTTTCTTAGAATGTTTTTTTTTAAACATCAGGCGAAAAGAAATTTTCAATATATTCAAAGGAAAAAAACATTGTATTGTGATAATAATTATACAAAATATCAAATCAATGTTTCACGATATAGAAAAGTTTCAAAATATAAATAGATAAGAAATAATGATAAGATCCAAACATAAAATCTTAATCAAATAAATCAATATATGTTAAAAAACAATTTATATTTATCATTGAATAGATTGTTGATTTTGGTCTAGCACGTGTTGCTGCAACAAATGATCTACAAACAGGTTATGTTGCAACAAGATAAGAAATAATATTATTATTTTTTAATGTAAAATTAATAAATAAAAATATTAGATGGTGACGTGCACCTGAAGTATTTATTAAATTGGGAAGGTTATGATGAAAAAGTCGATATATGGTCTATTGGTTATATAATGGCTGAATTAATTCTTCTTAAACCACTTTTTACTAGAACAGATCATATTGACCAATTAAAGAAAAATATTTGATGTTGTTAGTACACCAGATTTAGCTACATTAGATGAAGTTTGTGAACCATGTATGTTACTGATTTTTTTTGTTGTTTTGTTTGTTAAATGTTTAATTTATAAATAGATGCAAAATATTATATTCATAAATTACCCCCAAGACAAAAACAAAATTATAAAAAATTAGTTGGTTATAAATATGAAACTGGATCTCGAACACTAGTATATGGTGTATCACTACAAGGTATTGCATTACTTGATCAACTTTTATCATTTGATCATCGTACACGACTAACAGCAGAAGAAGCTTTAGGCAAGAATATTTATATCAAAGCATTTTATATTAATAATAAATGAATAACTTATAGCTGCATCCATATTTTGAACATTTACATAATCCTATGGAAGAACCATCAGGAGAAGTTTTAGTTGATGAACATCAAGATGCAACTTATCCAATAGTTGGATGAAAATGTAAGTTTATAAAATTTTCAATAATTTTTTCCTTAAACTCAAAGGCCAACATATCGTTTTACATGATATGATTTGAGCAACAAATGAAGGATAAATAAATATACATCGAATATTATTTTGTTCTGATAGAATTTAAATATTCTATTCGATACCAATCATTCGAACAATTTTGTTTTAGTTTTCCTTTTTTTTCAATAAACAAATAATTTTGAATTTAAATTATTTTGAATACAAAAAAAGGATACATTAAAATCTAGTGAATACCATTCCTCTGTTTATACTTCTATGTATTTAACAGTTATCAATTGTTCATATAAAAATAAACATTTTATTTTACATTAATTTTTATATTTATTTTTGTCTAGCTGTCTTATGGAAAATGATCGAAGATTTTCAACCATTACCATGGGCTAGTGAAGATATTGATGATGATATTTAAATAAAAGCAAAAAACAAAAAAGAAACATTAAATTGAAATTAGTATAGGCCTATTTTTTCTTGTGTTGATATTATTATTGTGTTTCTTTTTATATCGACATGGTCTCGTTTGTTTGTTTAATTTTCTTTTTTTTGTGTTCCTTTGACTCTTTCTTTTTTTTTTGTGAATAGGTTGTGCAATTTGTGAAGTTGAGATGATAAGAGGAAAATATTTTATTATTCTTGATCATAACGAGACAATTTATCATTTTCATATATGTTTGTTTTTTCTTTATATTATGTATATTCAACGCAAAACAATACATCAATATTAATGAGATGTTTCCTGATATTTAAAAACTAATAGATTTTATCACATGAAGATAAATAAAAAGTTCTGTTTATAAAAAGTAACGAATGGTGCAAAAGTTCTTCATCAATTTTCTATTCAGTATAGCATAGCAACTAATCGTTATAAAGACTTGATCTTTTTCTCATTGGAAAGAGCTGAGTGACTAGTAGAAAACCATGTAAAAAAAAAAGTGTTTGATTCAAAGTATTTACCAAAAGCTAAAAAGCCTTAAGAACACGTCGGACTGGAAAAATGCTTTTCAACTTGTGGAATTCAGAAGAAAATTCATCTACAAAGAAAGTTGATCTTTTCTTCTGACTTTTATCGGGTTTTGTAGCACTATGATCGAGCATTGCAAACACACAAAAATAAGACTTTCAAATGACCGGTAGAGTTCGAAATCAACATTTTTCTAACATCTTTTGTTAGTGAAAATTTTTCACAAGGCAATGAATAAGATTTCTTTCAACATCGAAGTTAGCACAAACTGCCTATTTTATATGCAATTAAAGCTTATTGAGTTGTCTTTAAAAGCACATTCAGTTTCTTTGTTAGACGACCTTCATTGAACGTTGTAGACAGAAAATCAACTTTTTAATTTATTTTAGACTGCAATCTTTGGGTAAATTTATACCGTAGATATATTTAAATATTATACTTGCTACATTGAAATTTATTTAACTTTTTGAGCTTTGATATATAAGCGATAATTTTTAGTCAGCATTACTTAAAATTGTAATTATATTCAATAAATGATTATCAAAATAAGGTAATAAAACTAACACAGTATTTCATAAAGACAAGGATGATTAGTTTTTTAATTGAATACAAAAAATCACACAAATAATGCTCGATCATACTTAAATGGACTTGTCTTTTCCAGATGAAAGTTAAATAAGAGAGACAATTTCAAAGCGTCCCGCACCACTATTATCCTTACAACTGTTTTCGGCGAGGCAGGTTGTCTTCGCACACCTTTAAATCATATAATTTTTTGTTGGATTGTATATATGCAAGGCAATTTTTAATAAATGCAATGTATAAATAGATTAATCAAACGGTAATACTAAATTATTTAGTTGCAATAGGTTTTTTTTTCTGTACAAATATAGTTCTCTACGTGTGACACATGGGGAAATGAGTGTTAAAATATTCCATAGATAAGTTAATTATATCATGACAGAAAAGTAAATTAATGAAAAAGAACTTTTCCTCACATCATTATTAGTCTCCAGCTTCCTTCAGCAACATCGATGTAACATGCAAATGATATGACAAGGTACTCAGAAATACTTTCGACTTTTAGAACGTGTTGTGCACAAAGAATAATGTTCATTATCATGAAACCTTGACTGTCATCTTCAGCTCTATAGAAGAAAAGTCGACTAACGAGGAAACTACCATAACAGTAATTCACCGCTTGAACTCATATCGGACTGATAGAGAAGTCTTGGTACGGCTAGAAAAATTGTAAAGGAGTTGCGTGGCCATAAGTCTCTGGAATCGTGTTGTGACCATTTTATTGAATTTTCGATATCATTTTTACATATAAACTGGAAATTAAATGATTGAATTTCGATCTGAAATTCAGCCTATAGATAACAGTATGAGTGTTCATTACTATTTATTTTTGTCAAGAAAGAATTTGATTTTCTGAATAGAAAATGTGTCTTGAGTGTTCGCATAGAGGAGAATGGCCCTTTTTTTTTGAGAATCTAAATGAATAATTCTCATATGTAAGTTAATCAAGATACGCATGATTATGTCTTAAATAAAGATCTTTACGAAATTTTCCTACATCGAATTTTAAACAACCACTGGATAATCTTATGAAAATGAATATTATAACGATTATCCTCAAGCAAATTTTATGATTCTGGAATTTACAGTTTTTCACATTGTCGAACATTCTTATAAATCTTTCTTTCGGTAACGACTGATCTCAGTAGTGTTTTTTAATAATAAACATTTTAATAATTATTGAACAATCGTTATCGATAATGTATGACTATTGGAGAATAATTAGATGATTTGACTTGTTTATAAACTTTTTACGCATTATATTTTTTCGTGTTCATTTATTTAAATTATTTTCTACACCATCAATATTAAATTTATATTTGATTAAAAAAATACTTAAATATAAACCACTTTTATTTTGTAAAAATTAAAAAATGTAATTTACTGATCTTCGTTTTTCTTTACACTTGCTTATAATTAGAGTCTTTATTTAGTCATGACTCTAGTGAAGATAAATATTAGCATTGAGATATGTCAAGACCACATCACTATCTATCATATCAGTAACACTTTCATATCTGACAAAAAGGTTTAATTAAATGTTCCCGATAGAGATATTCATTGCGACTGAAAACTTATTGCTGCAACATCACGATGATAAAACATTCATTCACTTTTGATGCTTCTTCTAATGAATTGTTCTTGCATCAATAGACAAGAAAAAGTTCGCGCCCCTCGATGATATTAAACAAGAAAGTAATTCAAATTTCATTGCTGTCACTGTATTGAACTAGAATTGTTCTTACTAATTCATGCAATTTGCTGTGTCCTTCAAAAAGAAGCTGCCATGATAACCATAGTTGGAATTGGTATCGATTACGGCTAATACCAGAGTGTGTTTTAGATTTGCAGATCGATTGTTATCGGTGTATCTTTTTCTCTTAAAATATCATAGAGGATGTGGAATGAAATTTTGTTGAATGTTGACTATGTTAAATATCACTATCTACATATGGAATCCTATGATAACTGGCCAATACAGTGTCGGTATGGATTTTAGACCGATACTGGACATGAAAAATTCACATCGGGGCCCATATCTGGTTGACATCTCAAAAATCTTTTCTATAATTATTTATCCAAATTATTCAGTGGTGACTCTGTAAAATGTCTCGTTTTGTTCTAAATTGAATTTTTATGTTTTAATTAATTTTTTTCATTTGAGATGGTCATCTTAAAATGAATAAATTAGTTAAAACTTAACATTTATGTTTCTCCTTCTTATTTTTCTCTTTATCGATAAAAATCAACACAAAATTAAGAAACGAATAGATACCAACACTTACAAACACACACACAATAGAGAAAAGAAGAAAAAAGAAAAAGGAGAAATTTATTTATACAGATAAGCCAAAGTATATGAAGTTGAAGAAACGAAAAGAAAGAGTTAGTGTTATGGAATGAAGGAAAAAATAAATAAAAGCTTTTATCATTGCCAATATAGACATAGAAGTTTTTTTTTTTAAAATGCGATGACTAATTTGTATTTATGAATGACTGTTCGATTTAGAATGTTGAATAAGCCATTGAAGTGTTATATCTAAAGTATTAAAAAAAAAATAAAATAAATAAAAGTATTTTTATCTTTTTTGTTTACCGATATTCTCCTTTTCTTTGCATGATATAGAATAGCAACAAATTTCTCGATCTTTTATTGGAGAAAGATCCCTAAAAAGAAAAAAAAATTTTAATCAAAGAATTTCTTTTGTTTTCTTTTTTTTTTATGTATTGATTTAATTACAATCTTTGAATAATTTCTTGTACTTCAAGTGCATTTGGTAAATCACGTTTATTACCAAGAACAAGTACGGGAATACCTTGAAGTTGAGGTTTTTCTAATAAATTACTAAATTCTTGTTTGGCTGCATCAAGTTTTTCATGATCTGCTGCATCAACCATAAAACTATTTGAAAGAAAAAAAATCAATAAAAATTTGAATATCATATAATGTATTTATACGTACACTATAGCATGTACACCACGACAATAACGTTCCCACATACTACGAAAACGAGGTTGGCCACCTATGATATTCAAAAAAGCGAAAATACAAGAAAAAAACAACTTCAATGCGTACCAATATCCCAAATCTAAAAATAAGCGAAAAAAAAAAGAATGACGAAACAAAAAAAGAATAAATCTTACTTTAATTGTTACATTTCCTTTTGTAATTTTTCTCATATTAAAACCTACAGTTGGTATCATATCTTCGGAATATTGACCTGATGCAATTAAATTAACAAATGTTGTTTTGCCAGAATTTTGTAAACCAACAAGTGTTAATTCCATTTCTTCTTTCCAAAATAAACTTTTGAACCAATCAAGAATACGTTGTACAAAGGCAAACATTTTTTCAATAAATTATTCAAATCTGAAAACGGGATACAAATGAATCAAATCTTCGTTTTTTCGTTTTTTTTTTGCTTTCTCATCATGTTGCCAATTGAATGACTCATTACACGCGGTTCATGTCACACTAATAGTCGACATTATCAAAGTACAAGTTCTTTTTTTTTTTCTATCTAGAACGATAGCGAATGTCGCTAATGTTGTAACTAGATGCATTATTGACTCAAATGAAGAACAGCTGACAAACGACCAAGTTATATTCTACGGATGCATTAGACGATACGAAAAGTATTATTTATTTTATTCGAATATGATATATTTTCGTGTAATTATTGTCTCAATTAAATTCGAGAAGAATTCGATATTTGTAATATGCTATGAAAAAGCAATTTCATAGAAAAAATGATATTGATTTTTATTGTTTACAAAACTTCAAGATTGATAAAGATAGATGAAACAAGCTGGTTCGTTTTTAGAAATCAAAATGATATGATTTTTATTTTTTGAGTTAAAATTGGCATAAATAACAAAGGATTTATTCTAGTTAATCTTGAATAAAATTAAAAAATCTTCTTACATTCAAGTACAAGTTTTATTTGTTCGAACACAAAATCTTTATTTTGTAAATATCAATTTTCTATTCAAAAATTCTTACTCATAACTAAAAATGTACAATGTAGTCTAACTAGAGTATATCGAATTTTTTCGGTTTCAAAAATTTTGAATCCAAAGGAATTCTAATCCTTACCCTACCCTGCTCATATCAGGAAACATTCTCGACTTCTCAATTGCTTTCTTTCTTGAAACTATTGCTATTAGATTAGTCATAATGAGTAATAAAAAAGTTTATTTTAGTTTGACTTTACGATCTTTGTTTGTTGAGCTATGATCGAGTTTCGAGTTGAAATTTTTTTGCATAGAAAAGTTCTACAATCACTAGAAAACATCGTCAAAGTTTGAGTTTAGACAAACGTATTTGTATCAAGGTATGCACTTATCATAGAATAAATGTTCGTATTTGGAAATACAATCATCTGTAAACAAAATTCCAGCTCGAACTTCAATCATACTGAAAAACTAAAACAGAGTTTTATATCACTTATCATGATCAATCGAAAAGACAATTAGACAGTTGAGACCATTACCCTCATTAGTAATGTAGATAGAAATAAATTGGAATGGATTTTGCTTATTTCTTTACAAAAAAAAAAGTCTTTGATGAAGGAAAATAATTTCTTCTCACAATGAAATATTTAATATTCGACTTTTGAATATTGTTTAACCTATTATTTGAATTTTTAGTAATGAAAAAAACAAAAGTATGTATAATTGGTGCTGGTGTATCTGGTATGTCAGCTGCATGGTCATTATCTCGATATCCAGATAAATTTGATGTAACAGTTTATGAAAAAAAATCTCAAGCAGGTGGTGTTGCAACAACTGAACATGTTGAAGTTATGCCTGGTGTCTTCTGTGATATAAATGATGGTGTTCAAGGTGGTTCATCAAGTTATCGAAATACTATATTACTTCATCGTGAAGTTAATTTTGATCCAAGTCCTGTACATATGCGTGTTTCATTTGGACAAAATTCTCATGCATGGACAAATTATTTACCATCGGATACAAATGGTATCGAAATTCAACAACTTGAATCAGAAATAGGACGATTTGGTCGTTATTTAAAATTAATATCTTGGTTTGAACCTATTTTTATTTTTATACCTATTTGGTTAACAGTTCGTCTTTTTTGTCTTTCATCTTGTTTTACAAATGCAATGCTTTATCCATTAACAGCTCTATTTTTTGGTACAGGTAATCAAACGAAAAATGTAAGTTCAGCATTAATAGCACGTATATTTTTTGATCCGGATTTAAAATTATTTGATTATAATTCAAAATGTTTTCTTTCATCACAAGTTGATATGTTTGCATTTGATAAATTATCTAATATATATCAATCATTAGTTGATAAATGTATTCATATAAGTCATAATCAAACAAAATTTTATTTTAATCAAACAATTAAAAAAGTATCATTAACAAATGTTTATACAAATTCAAATCAATTTAATAATTCATTTGATGTTATTATATTTGCATGTGATGCTGAAACAATTCTTAAAATTAATGAAAAATCAACTCGATATCAACAAGCTATACTTGGAAATATTCGATATTATGATGATGTTACTTATACACATATAGATCTTAATTATATGAATACATATTATACTGTTCATCTTGATTTTGATCAATATTTTATTTATACAAATATAAATGATTCTCATCAACCATTAGAAATGTCATTTAATTTATCGAATTATCAACCACATTTAATAGGATTAAAACGTGAAAAATATCCGAATTTAAATATATTTCAAACAATATTTTTAAATAAATTCGAATCGAAAAAATGGACTATTGAAAAATTAGATAAAAATAAAATTATACTTGAACGTTGGTGGAGACAATTTGCTCATGTTTGGCAACATTTTTTATTTACTGTTCCATTAATACGTTTTATTCAAGAAGAAAATTCAAATATTTTATATGCTGGTGCATATACAATGTTTAATACACATGAAATAGCATGTATATCAGGTTTAGCAGCTGCACATGAACTTGGAGCAACATATCCATTTGAAAAAGATCCTTTAGCTGTAAAACAATTTGATTTATATATGAATTTTGTATATGGAAAATGTCGAAATGGTAAAAGAACATTTGTACAACGATTAACAACATGCTTATTAACAGTATTACTTTGGTTTGCAGTTCTAATTAGAAAACGATTATGATTAATGAAATGATTTTCCTTTTGTTTTTTTTTTTATAGGCTTAAGAAAAATATTTAGTATGGAAAATTGTTTGTTATTGTATATATATAATAGGCAGGATCGAGATTAATTTTTAAATATGTCGAAAAAATTCTTATTGTTTGATTTATTTAATTCATTTTTTTAATCTGACATGGAAAGTCTTTTAGCTAATTAATCGGGGTTCTTGCATTGAGACTATGTAGAACCTTATGAGCTATGAATATTCTGAAAAGAGTTTTAAGCCTTAGCTTATTACTGTGAAAATATTAAATTTTTACAGAAAAATTTTAGACCAATGCCTTAATCCCTCTTACAAGGTATCAGGAAAACTTATTTTCGAGTATTCACTTGATATTGTGCACCGAGACAAGTCTTACTGAGAATAGTTTATGGTGAAAGTTTTAGACCTTTTCGTCATTTTTATTGTAAGATAAAATAAATGCGAAAACCTCGGATTTAAATCCGAGTGTTATGTGTACTTCAAAAAGTGAAAAGGTATATTCACTGTGTTTTTTATCACTAAATTGCAAGGAGAAAATACAGGCGTGCTAAGTTAGCATGGACCATACTGTATGCGACCCTATCCGGTGACCACTGACTCTACTCTCAGAGTGATATAATATTTTTAGAAATCACAGGAATTGAGTTCAGATTCGTGTTTAACTTGGAAAACTGGGTAAGAAGAGTTATTTTTGAATGAATTTGCGTTTGTATCTACCAGGATTACGATCGTAAACAACCTCATCAATCTATAAGAGATATATAATAGATACACGCATCAGTATTTTCCTAATAGATCACAAATATTAATAGCTATCGAGTTAGGGTTTTTACCTTTCGATAGTCCTTTTGACTAGCTAGAAAATCAGGCATTTGGGAAACCTCAAAACTACTGGTCATCTGAGACACATCTAGGCAATTTGGTTTCTGGATGCAGTTTTTGTGCATTTTGAGACCTTTTTCAGGCGATGTTCTGTTAGAAGGCTACAATTTGGTTCAAAACTAATATCAGATTCGGAATCAGCGTTAAAAACTGAGTCGATTTATATATGTTGTGAAGAATTTTGAGAAAAATATTTTTTTTGAAAAAATCCCTGTACTCCCCCTCAGGGATGATCTTCTCAATAATGACAATTTTTTCGATAACTCAGCCATTTCTTGACGGATCCTGCTCATCTTCGAACTCGACCGAGACATTGTTAAGACTGAACTGTGTAGAAAATTTCATCGCGATTGGACTCTCCTTTCAAAAGTTATCGTGTTAACGGCCGGACGGACGGACACACTGACCGATTCTAGAGTGTACTCACTTTTTGAGTACACAAAAATGTATTTGATATCGTGCATATACGCCGGTAGACTTAATATTCTTATTTCACCATAGGAGCCAATCAAAAGATCTGAGATTTTCATAATAAACTGTTTTCTGTAAGGTCTATTTAACCTTCCCCTAAAAATATAGCATCTCTGCAATAATAAAGTGAGAGCTCAAAGTCTTATTAGAGTATTCATAGTTTATGAAGGTCCACATAACGCCAATTCAAAGGTGATGAATCATTTAAGAGACTTCTCTCGTGAGTTATATAAAAACGAGAAACACTATGCACAGAAATAGATAATGCGAATTATTTTCTGTCAGATCGTCCTTTAAAAACTGCAAAGATTGACTATTATACCTTGAATAGAATCAGAAGATATCGGATTTCATAACAAAGTTCTAATGGATACAGATTATTTTTCCACACTCTTATCAGTTTCAACACACTTACATCAGATCAAAATGTAATGGTTAACTAGCATGAACTCATTCTTCAATTTTCTCCTTTTCGAATAATCAAATCAGCTTTTCTTGAATCAGCGTCTATAAATAGTAGAAAATGTCAATTATTTTGACTTATATTTCAATAATATAATTTGATATCAAAGTAAGTTGATAAACATGTATTATAATAAATTTTACTTTATAGAATAGTCTGATATATATTTTTTTTTAAGGAAATAGACTTGAACATCAGCGAAAAACGAATTAAGTAAAAAAAATGGACCGATCGGTAATGATTCTATTTTATAAAGTTACAATCAACGCTGATCTTTCCAACATTTAGAATACATTAATCGAATTCAAAAGAAACCGAAATATTTTGTTTATTTTATCAAATCCAAATTATTGAATAGTGTGTAATAGAGGAGTAGCTTTTCTTGTGACCATATTCAAACAATGGACTTAAGTCCTTTTTCATGGGAACTCAACAGTTTCTTGAACGGTTAAGCTTTGAAATATTTTTCTCAGCAAAAAAAAAACAAGTCAATACGACCTCTAATGAACTTCGAAACTCATTTTTATAACTATGATCGTCTTGCCTCTTTCCCAAAATCTTAAATCCACCATTAACTATAAATAACACTACTTCATTTATAGTAACATCCTATGTGTCGCTTTTTTTCCTAAATTACATACAAGTAGCGACAATTATTTAAATATCCAATAAAAATTCGCCTTTACAACAATGATAATGATGAAAAAACCGACAATCAATAATAATCAATAGCATCATTTTGATTGTATTATTTTAGATAGATTATTATTTATGGATCCACCACCTCTTTTAAGTAGTGCATTTCCATTACCTCCAATGAGTTATATTGAACTATTTAGTGATGATAATATTCGTCAAAATAATAAAATTTTACAACCACCACCACCTATTGAAGTAAAATTATTTTGCTTGATTATTTAATATAATTTTTTTTTTTTTTTATAGGGTCCTTATGAATTATTTGGTCTTTATGTTAATGGTATTGATCATACTGAACCAATAATACGTTCATTAGCAGCTCAACAAATTCAACGTGTTTATACACGTTCTGATGATTATAAAGGTGAATTAAAAAAATTATGTTTTGCTATATTAACAAATTATCTTGATTTATTACAAATTGTTTCACGTTCAACAGTAACACCAAGTACTGATAGTGGAAATATAACATTACGTGAACAAAAATTACATGAAATTGAATTACTTTTTATAAATATTCATCATTTAATAAATGAATTACGACCACATCAAGCACGTGAAACACTTCGTGTTATACTTGAAGAACAAAAACAACAACGTGAAAAAACAAGTGATAAACTTTATTCATTTTTAAATCGTATTGTTGATGTTTTAAATTCAGCTGTTTATTCACTTAATGATCATGTACCTAAAGTTGTTAATTAAAATAAGAAACCGAAAAAGAAAAAAAATTATTCGGTGTGTAAGATAAGAAAATTTAATATTTGGTTTCTTTTTTTTCGTTATTGTTGTTGTTGTTTAATGTCAATGATCTTACAAAATAAATAAAGAATATTATTTTTGTTGGATATTTGAAATTTTTATTCGATGTTTTAATTTTAGATAACAAATTTTTGTTTTTCATCTTAGTTTTTATGAAACAAAGCAAATATCTTTGTGGTATACATAGTATTTGATAAACTCTAAATATTAACTAAAATTAATTTATATATATATGGAAAAAAATGATCTCTAATGTATCTATATGAAGTTTGATTAATTGTGTCAATGTTTCAAATAAGATAATATTAGGTAAATTTTTTTTTTTTTTTTGTTCTAACAATAGATATAAATAACAAGATTTTATTAAAAAGAAAAATCCTATATTTAACTGATTCGTATAATAAGTTAATTATCCATAAAATGTCAGTTAACTGTCATGTATTTATTCTTTATCATTTATGATCAATCCGCTAAGGCTTTTAGAAATAATTATTAATGTAATTTTTAACTGAATAAAACTTGACAACTGTCTTACTCATTTCTTCTATAAATTTTTTTGCATAGATATTTATTCATAAACTATAGCTTAAATGAATGGATGAACCATATGAAAACTAAGGGAAAGATATGAACATTGGTGATAAAATAAAAAGTTTTCATTTCGTACAGTGTTTTTATTATTACGTTTCACACAATGTACTCATGTACTTTAATTCATGTTGAATCGTTTTGTCTTCAGAATTAGAGATATACGAGACTAACTTTTGTTTGTTCTGGTATCACATCTGAAAAACAGAAATTCTTCAATACTTGTTTTTCTGATTCGGGCTACTTTTTTTTTCTAGTAATTCCGGCCATCGAGATCAAGACTAAAACTTGGACCCGTACATCTATATTCAGGATATTCTCGGACTGATCAGTGACTTATGATTCAATAAAAAAAAACACGAGTATTATATTCTTCTATTTATATGATAATTATTAAAAGAGAAGATGTTATTTAATATTATATTATATGAAAGATCAGTATGAGTACTCGAATCTCTTAATTGACACTTTCAGCTAGAGATCATTGCTTATTTGCATATAAATCATTTTTCGTCGAAGTTCAAAACTTATGAAAAATCCTGAATCTAATAAAGAGATTTCATCAATTTGGTACTTAACAAAAATTGATCATACATCCGATAGATAATTTTGTTTTCGTAATATCTTAAGAGAAGTTCAACATATTGACATGTAATTTTTTATCAAAATCTAAGTCCTATTACAAAGCTATCTACAACAAATATTAACTTATTGTCCCAAATAAAACAAATACTAAAAATGACATCCTGCGATTTAGTTCAAACTTAATAATACACTTTATCTTTTTTGTTATGAAATTTATCTTTAATTTTATATGACGTGTATAATAAATTTTGAGTCAAATCAAAGAATATCAGTTTTAGTATTATTTTGTCTAACACAACAAGTTAACATTGAACAAAGATAATATTTGTTATAGATAAACTCTACAACATAACTTATATTTTGACAGAAACTATTTTGCAACACATCAATAACATAAAAAAAGCTTGAGTACGATTCGATTGTATTACGACATTATACATAGTGACCTTCATTATTAATAGTTTTATTTATAAGACCAAATACATAGCCTAAAAGATTAATAGCTGTCTGCATACTATTTTAGTAAACAACAAGACTGATATCTAGTATAGTCTTCGAAGGTATACGTATTGTTATACTTAGCACATTTCTTCTTTAGTTTAATTTTAGTTAAGAATAAAAATGTGAAAACCTCTGATGTCATTTGGAGAGTTAATAAATGCTCTATATTCTATGAAAATAAAAAACCTAAATCGATATATGCCATTAGTACTTTTCTCTTGAGTGACAATCATTTTACTGAATTTTCAGTCTATGACAAAATATCATGAGGAGAACTCTTTCAAGAAATTTTAATACTAAAAATTCAATAAAATCGACATCACACTCAGGAAGGAAGTACTTATGGCATAAACCCATTTTAAATGTTTATCTGCACAATGAATTCTAACAATCGGTAAAATATAAGCTCGAAAGAATCGATTTTAAGACTTAGTAAATAAACAAATAGATAATAAAATTTCATGTTCTATTTATTGATTGTAGAAAATATGGAGCCTTGTACAGCAATAAAAAGTTCAATTTTAAAAACAAAATCTGGTCGTACATCATATCATATTCGTAATTTTACACTATCTGATCGTTTTGATATTCAACGTTTATGTACTGAAGAACGTGTTGAAATTCTTACACCATTATCTCGTGCGTGTTTTCGTAATCGATTTACATTTATTCTTCTTCTTATTTGTATTATTATATCAATGTTTATTTTTTCTCGTCTTCTTGTTTCATTTTTAATTCCACCAGCATTAATAACTTCATTTATTACTTATCGTATTACAAAATTAAAATATAAAATTAAAGCACCATTTCAACATTCATATATTGAATATACGGATAAATTATCACGTCGACGTATACTTGTTGCTGTTATAACAGTTGAAGATGATAATGTTATGCATGAACAAGATATTGTTGGATTTATTTGTTTTTCTTCTCATCCATCTGAACGACAATCAGCATTAATAACACATTTATTTGTAACAAAAAATTATCGACATGAAAAAATTGCTCATAATCTTTTACAAACATGTCGTCGAGTTATATCTGAAGAAACACAATATCAATCTTTATATGTAGTTTGTTCAAGTTATCAAATAGATGGATATAAATTTTTATTAGATCATCATTTTTTTCTTGAAAATACATGGACAACATGTGTTTTTGTACCAGGTATAACAGACGAACAAAAAATGTTGACTACAACTCGTTT
Source organism: Rotaria sp. Silwood2 (assembly GCA_905329745.1). Taxonomy (NCBI): domain Eukaryota; kingdom Metazoa; phylum Rotifera; class Eurotatoria; order Philodinida; family Philodinidae; genus Rotaria; species Rotaria sp. Silwood2. The sequence continues at coordinate 100,715 of CAJNSZ010000307.1, read as the reverse complement.
AGCACCTTTATGAATAGAATTTTTCTTGTTTTTTTGTGATGTCAGATAATCTAGTCATTTTATTTGTGTGACAATTCATTAATAAATATAATATTAGAAAACATATTCTTAGAGAAAAATTCTTTTTATTGACATTCGAAAAAGTTCAATTAATTTTGAAATATTCAATAATTTTGAGAAAAAATCATTCATTTCTAGGCAAAATTTTAGGTTTAAATTCTACAATTTAGTTTTTCTCGTAATACTCTACAATTCTTTGAAAAATCAGTCAAAATGATCATTACTTATTTATACGATGAATCTTATCAATTTTGGCAAAAATTGGAAACCGAATAGAGTACGCCAGTTGAAAGGAGACTCTGTTTACATAATTAAAGTTAACACTATTTCAAGTTCTTTTCAATCTATCTTTAGCAAAGAAACAATGAATATTATTTTTTGAATAATAAATAAAAATGATCCTTCTTTAGTGTCAGACCAATTAGAAGATTTCAATAGTATTACTTCAATAATAATCAATTAAAACCTTCACAACTTTTCACGAAGGCCATACTCAATCAGTGTTCTATCAAAGGCTTAATAAGCAGAGAAATAAAAATGGTTCATTTTGAGTTTTATCAGGATCTACTGACAAGATGTGTAGAAGGTCAATATGATCATGTATCTGACAAAATAAATAGTGATACAATATAGTTCTATGATCATTATTCCAAACAGAAGTATAATTAAATGTTTTAATGTCAACATTCAAAATTTTCGATAGATGAATAATAGTCATTGATTCATTAAATTTGATTTCGTATAAAACTTTTTCAATTACTAATTTAATCGAAGGTATAAGTACTTTGAAACTTTGTAATATTTATTTAAAAACCTATATAAAAATCAACCTTTCATGTTATATTATCATTGGACATACACATTATGTTCAAAAATCTTTGCATTTCGATATCAATGTAATATTTTACCTTTTTGTTTCTTTCTATGTCTACATCTCAATTGTTTTTATTATGGTCTTAATGAAAAACATACAAATCTGGTTGTTCATAAACTTCTTTTTTTTTTTGTGTATGTATGTGACTCGACAGTTATTAAAAGTACAATAGTTGAATTATATTTTTAAAAACAACATTTCATTTTATATGATAAGTATATAGAATTTTATTTGAACAAATTCAATAATCGTCTGAAAGCCATGTAAGTGTTGTTATTCATCACATATGATGTGTGAAAAAAAAATTCAATGTAAATTCGTGACAATAGTGATTGAATATTCGCACTTGTAGATTATGATTTTAGTTTACTTTTACTCAAGTGTTACATTTCATCGCTATTGACAATCGATCAGTACTATATCAGACATTTTTCTAAGCAAAATAAAGTACTACCAATATTTCTATTGTTCTTTTACATTTGTCAAATCAATATTCACACATAGCATGACACGACAAGTTGATCTTTGTATATTCGAAATGTATCAGTATACATTGAAAGACAAAAAGCATATATTTATTGAATTTCTCAAAAAAAAAGAAAAAGAAAACGAAGACAAAATAACAAATGACATCACCATTATCTTTAAATCCAGCTGTTTCTGCAACATATATATATCTATTCAACTATCAATAATTTAAAAAAGAAACTGATGACCACCTGTCGTGTCCGAGAACATATTATCTCTTTTCTATCTACATAATATTATGCAATGAAAAAAAAAAGAAAGAAAGGAAAAACGACACATTTGAACGTATTCCTACATGATTGACAAATAGCTTTTCTTTTTCCTAATGCATTGTTGTTACAACTTTATATATGTATATAATTGTACTACTAAACAACATAAGTTAATAGAAGAACAACACAATATGTTTGGCATGTATGTTTCGTAATCGTTAACAATCGTGCAACACACACCAGCTTGAAGGAGACATTTATACAGTACAGTTCATCTGCATATGGAAATGACTCTCTCTTAACTGTGTTCGTCGCCGATGCCGCACTATGTCCTTTGATATATCCTTGAAGACGGAAATATGTTTCACCAATTTCCTGTTAATACTTATAAAAACTTGTCGCACCTCTTTCTCTTGTCATCTTAATTAGATTTGTTCGTTTGATAATAATGTACATTACAGTGTCTATCAGAAAAAAAATGAAAAATTCACACACCTTTATCAGACATAAGAAATTCCTTGAAAATTATAGTTTATCATTGACATTTAGTGATTTCGAAAGAAAAGAAAAATACAATATATTTGAGTGGGTGGAAAAAAAAAACGTTTATGCATATACGTATATATTTATTTAAGTATACCGCTAGAAAAAGAAAATAACGATTTGAAAGCATTTGATCACAGTCATTTATTTTTCAACATGTTCAATTCTTGAAAGATTATACAAGTTTAAAGTATAATCTATTTGAACAACAGTTTAGTTAAAGTGCTTTCAACTTACATCATATACGCACGATTACTTTTCATTTGACTGCAACTCCACTGATTTTTTATCGGCATATGTATATTTCCTTCGTTTTTTTTTTTCATTTCCGTGAAAATTTTGACAAAAAGCTTTTGAATGTCTCTCAAAAAAATAATAATCGTATTAGATCAAATTTAGTAATGTGATATATTCATCAAAAAAGATAACTAGTTGCTTAATAATATGATCAAAAAGACACATATTAAATGATTACATCTATTCCGTTTGACCTGATGAGAGAAACAAGCACGTACAATATCCCATGTTAAAAATGATTAATTCATTTCAATGGGCATACATGTCTTTTCTTTCTGTTCGTGTATAATGAGAGTAAGGTACCAATGTCTTGTTGCATGCAGGTCAATGCTCTTCCAGGATGTGAATTTAAAACATAAGCAATCATTTTAAGAAAAAAAAATGAAAAAGAAAAAGTGACATGTCGTGTGTCATTTGTACATTGAACTCAACAAATCGAGCAATATGATTACATCATATACCTTCCGATTTCAACTTAGACGCGTGCATAATGACAACTAGACAATTAAAAAAGAAAATTTCTTTTTTTTTTTTGCTATATGCAAGTCCAATCTTATTACGTGAAAAATTTTCCGTCCGCCTCTCGCATTAGATACATCAAAATGTCGACAACGCCTAGACTTATTTCTAAAAAAAAATAAGAAAAAGGATTGTCTGTTCATTAATTTGTCATTCTTCTTCGTTTTTGTTGTTTTCTTTTTTGAATTCCACGCGTGTTCCAACTATTTTCTTTAATCTTTCTCATGTTAATATTTACCGACTTTTATATACAACTTGTAGTTTGTTAATTTGTTTTCTCGCCTCAAGCTTATTCTATGTGACAAATACAATGAAACGATTTTCTTCTATGATTCATTTTCACACTTACTTAAAAGAAAGTATGTTGAATACAAGACAATAAAACAAGAAAAGTTAAAAATGTTATTTTATAATTGATGATGACAAATAGTGAACAGTTTATCTGATCGATGACCTTGAGGCGCCGACAATATGACTAAATGTAAACAATTCATTTTATTTACATTATTTCGAAACAAATTAAGTATAAGAAAAATTTCTCATTAACAAAAACTAATCGTTAATCAAACTTTGAAATTAATCTCAAAAATTATGAAGTGAATAAAATATTTATCTGGGTGGAGACAACATCCCTTAAGTCAATTATGTTTTTTTTTTCTGCTTTCGAAAGATTGCTCAGAAATAAATATCTAATCTCATTTGTAATCGAATAAAATACAATGCAATAAGTTTATCTCATGCACGAAGAAAAAAATTACATAACAACGACAAAAAAAAGAAGAAGAAAAATTATTGCTATGTATATTTTATTTAATACAAATGGAATTATCATTTGAAGCGAAAGTTTATTTCGTTGAGTTTGTTTTCTTCGTCTAATAAGGTTAACACGCAAAATGATATCAATCCACTTATATACATTAGTTACGGAATTATTTACGGATGATAATTTAGCATGAAATCTTTTTCTATATAAGCTTAAAGATTTTGAAAAAAAAAAAATTATTCGTGTACAACTATTGCCTTTTCTTCTGTATCTCTTTTCTCAGAAGTTTAGTTAGATGAGAGGAAAGAATTTAAATGATTAACAAGAGCCTAGTATTGAATGAGATGATAGTTAGAATTGTTAACAATAGAATCGTTATTTTTTTTTTATTCGTTCATTCATCCGAAGCTCGTTTGTTCATTCATGCACAATTCTAGATGAATTAAAAGATCATGATATCTTTACATACACATACATTCGTCTCAAGATGTTTCTTTACATCAATCTTTCTATCTCATAAATTAGTCTATTGTTCATAAAAAGAAAGCAGACCAGAAAGAAAAAGAACCAGTCGATTTTGATAGTGTTTCAACATTTGACATTCAATAGTTTGTTTCTCTCTCTACAAGACAAGAAAGGAGTAATCGATTATCGAAGGAGAGAGAGAGAGAGAGAGGGAGAAAGAGAAAAGAGAAAAAAAGAAGTACAGTTCTTTCTCTCTCTTTCTCTCTCGCTGACTTTCTCTTTATGTTCATCTCACATATGAACAGAGTCGTTTTTTTTTGCACAATTCTAGATAAAAATGGCAATAATATATATTTTTCTTCTATTTATTCCTTCTATATTAACAATATCAATTGATATACGTTATCCGCAATTTTTTCATCAATCATTATATGATTCTTCTATTGAAATAAGTGAAGGTAAAACTATAGGTAGTTTTATTGCATTTATTAATTTAATAAATGATACAAATATAAATCCAAATGAATGGTCATTAAATACAACAAATAATGATTTTAAAATACAATCTAATGATTTATCATATTCATTAATAACAACACAAATACTTGATCGTGAACGTATAAATTTTTATAATTTTTCTATTGATGCACAACATCTTATTCCACCATATGAAAAAATTTCTAAAAATATTCGTATACGTATACTTGATATAAATGATTGTACACCAAAATTTAATGAAACATTATATAAAACAACAATGATACCTAATGAAACAAATTTTATAATAGAAGCATTTGATTGTGATGAACCAAATACAGATAATAGTCGAATAACATATTCATTATCAAATTATCAAGATTTATTTCATATAAATGAAACAACTGGTTTAATTCAATGTATTAAAAATCTTCATACATATGAACATTATGAAATAATTATTGTTGCACGTGATTATGGTAAACCATCATTATCATCAACAATATTAATACAAATACAATTAATATCATCATTAAAAAATTTCAAAATAAATAAATTTTTATGGTTAAATATAAAAGAAAATTCAAATAATTTAATATTATTATTATTAATAATTATATTTATAATATGTTTTATATTTATTTGTTTATTAATATGTTGTATTAATTATAAAATTCAAAAATGTAAAAATGAAAATTTTAATGAAAAAAAATTTTCATCAACATCAACAATAAATTCATTAAATGATTATCAACAAACAACAGTTTATGATGCTGTTAATTTATTTCCAAATACATATTATTTACCTGTTGAAAAACAACAAATAAATATAAATGAAAATTTAAATCATTCAAATCATAATAATATATCTTTAGATCGACAACAATCATTATCAACAACAAGTAGTCCAATATCAACAAATGATAATGGAATTAAAATGAGTTCTGATGATGGTTGTTATTGTTCAAGTGATATGTCATCAGAACAATCAAATAATATTCTTCTACTTAATCCATCATCATTAACATTATTAACAAATTCAAAATTATGTTCAAAACAAGTACGATTTAATGACAATAATCATAATATTGATAGAATTTTAAAACGTTTTGAAAACTTATATGAAACACAGACAAATACAGATCATTGTGCTTCGTATGTTTAATGTAACAAGTTTGGTTTTCATTTTGTTCTGTTTGTATATGTTTCTTAAGACGACAAAACAAAAAAAAAAAGAACAGTCGATCGATGTGGATCATTAATTTTTTATTTTTAACTAGCGAAAATTAACTATGGAATGTCAATGTTTTTTTTTTCTGATAGTATTTTTGAAAGGTCACTATAGAAGATTGACCATTTATACGTGCTTGTCTATTCCTCATGTGTGCTACAATGAGTATAATCCGTATTGCGTGTATTAGAGATGCGAGACGATGGTAAAATAAGTTGACCATTTCTTTAGCCTTTTTCTCAGACCATTCAATTAGTAACTCTAAATGACAAAGCTATTCCTTGCACTACTCCTAATTGATGTACAAAAGAAACGACTGGATTATATTGAGAAAGAAGAAAACAGAATAGCAGATGTCCGGTCATTTAGAAATATAAAGAAACAATATGTATATATATATTTATTTATGGTATGTTCATATATACAAAAGCTTTATTGGTATGTCATTGAAAACCGATTTGTTTTCGTGCTGTTGTGATTTAAAAATATTTTGATGAGATGACGGGCACACCCTACAGTTTGATCAAACATACTTATTCATTGGAGACAAGCAATTACTCACACGCAGAGAGAATACGATAATGAGAATTTAACAAGGTCCTTCTCTCTCTCTCTCTCTCTTCATTGTGCAAGCAGCTGTAACTGATGAAATCGGCATGATGTCGGCATATACCTGCTTATGTTCAAAAGATTCAATTTGAAATCTCCTTATTTTGTTTTTTGTCTATTTCAATATATATATATATATATGTCGACTTATTGTGGCAAATGAAAAAGAATTAAAATTCTTTAATTCACATATGTCTATTTATTCATTGAGTCTAATCAATACATTGATAGATGTGTGTATATACACCTGTCTAAGTCGTGATGATTATACTTAATAAAACAACAACATGATAATAAGTATTTTGTCTTAATGATTAATATTGAATTTACCACCTTGAAAAATTTATTTTAATGTAAGAGAATTAAAACCAAATTGACAGATATTGTCTATATACTATTTACATCTAATCTATATTCAAAATATGTTTATGAATCTGTCTTTATTTCAATCACAAGGCTATCAATACTGTCATTACTTCTTTGTTTTTTATTCTCTTTTCATATTCAATTTCAATATTGACCATCGCGATTGATGATCATATTCGAAAAAGCATTGACCTTCAATTCAATAGAAAAAGTCAAGCTGTCCTTTTGTCTTTATATGTATAGAATAAAAGATTTCATTAGTGAACAATATTGCTTTTTAAATAGGTGAACATAAACTAAAACTTGTTTACTATCATATACTTGAAGAGTGTATGAATATTATATAGCATCATGATTGTTTATTTAACTGTTCTTCTCTCATATGCAAATTATGTTATTCAATAAAATGCTTTTTTTAGTTTTTCGGGAGTGTCCGATTCGATCATAGTTCATTAAATTAAAAGGATATGAGAAGTCTTTACTTATTTTTATGATTAGTTGAGTAGAGTTCATATAATAATCTCGCTGAAATCAAATTGACATGTCACTGATGATTGTTAAGACAAACATATTGAATATAAAAGAATAACAATAAGTAATATGCAATTTGTAATTACACATCATACTGTACTTGTACATAATTATTAAAATTTATAATTACAAATTCAATGTGACAAAATCATAAAAACAGACAACTTAATGTTTTTCTCATTGTATATATACCCCTGAAAAGCAAAAGTTGGACTTTGTATTTCGAATATATTTGCACTAAAGAAGTACATTTTAAAAATACAAATTACATATTCTGAAAGCTCGTGGAGTTCTCTATCATGTTGTATAATTATGTTTTTGTTTAGATCTATTCGTTACCGAAATAAATTGCATACAACGAAGACACCCCTATATCGCAATTCCCAACAATTTTATTCTTTTTTTCTCCAATCAAAATTAGTTCTTTGAATTTTTCATCCATATAGGATTACCAAATTAAAAAAGCAGTTATAGATTCTGATAGAGCTTAAAAATCTCTATCACCCCATATATTTGCTTATTTTTTTGCGTTCACCTATCAAAAAATAATTTAAGTACAATGAAAAAATTCTGAATCGACAAATACAGAATATTTGCGTTTTTCATTGTTTTTGCAGCTCTCTTTTTGAATTTATTACTACTACCAGAAACTCATTTTTTTGATTAAGCAGTTATATTCTGGTAGAGCTTGAAATGCTCTATCGCTCTGCGCATTTCTTAACTATCGTGCGATGGTGTGCTGGAGAATAATTTGAATATTACATCGATATACTCGTTGACAACCTCTAAAAGTAAGTAGCTTTTTTTATTCACTCTCTCATTTCTTGTCTCAAAAGTGCAGAATGATAGAGAATTTCAAGCTCTACCAGAATATATAATTGCTTATTCAAAAACATTTTCGCATAATAATAATAATAAATGCAAAAAGGGAACACCAACCGCAACGAAAAATACCAATTTTAGACACTTGTCAATTGATGGTGTATTCACTGTACTCAAGTTTTTCTTAAAACAAATGAACATAATAAAATAAGTAAATATACAGAGCGATCGAGAATTTCAAGCTCTATCTGAATCTGTGAGCACCTTTTTTAAAATTTTGTTTTTAAAGTAACTATATTATCAAAAAAAGAGAAAAACAACGATTTTCTGTATTTGTCCATTCAGAATTTTTTCATTGTACCTCACTTATTTTTCGAGAGGTGAACGCAAGAAAATAATCAAATATATGGGATGTTAGAGATTTTTAAGCTCTATCAGAATCTACAACTGCTTTTTTAATTTGATAATCCTATATGGATGAAAAGATCAAAGAACTAATTTTGATTGGAGAAAAAAAAAATAAAATTTTTGGGAATTGCGATATAGGGGTGTCTTCGTTGTATGCAATTTATTTCGGTAACGAATAGATCTAAATAAAAACATAATTATACAACATGATAGAGAACTCCATGGGCTTTCAGAATATGTAATTTGTATTTTTAAAATGTACTTCTTTAGTGCAAATATATTCGAAATACAAAGTCCAACTTTTGCTTTCCAGGGGTATATATATAACACAAGGGGGGGGGGGGGTGACGCGGATCCCGAGATCCAGCGGGATCCATCGGGATCTGCAGGATCCTGGGATCCGCTTTTTCTCCCTTGATATAACGTGCCAGACTATTATAAATGTTGATAGGTTTTATTAAATATAATTATGTATTATTGTAATTGATTTTATTATAACTGAACTGAGAAATGAATGATCGAGTAGAACTGATTCTCGGAATAAAACTTAATCTAAATAATATAGATTATTGATTAGAAATAAAATAAATAATTATATTAGTTTTTATTCATAGATAGAAGTATAACCAATTTTTAGGAAATAATCATTTGACTTAAAATTTATCTTGAAAATATAATACGAATATTTCATATTTGACTTTCTAATATAAGACAAATAGTAAGGGCATATTTAATCTCGATATTTTTTTTTTGTTTTGTTATCTACCTTTGTCGTCATTATTGGTCACGTTTAATATGACTCAAATTTAACAATAAATATGCTTGATAAAAGATTATTTTCAATTTAATTATCATGTCAAAAAGTGAATTAAATAATACCGATAGAAATATTTTAAATGAATTTCCACTAACATATCAACATGCTTGTATGACATTTACTATGAATGATCGTTTGAGATTCTTTCGATTTCCATTAACAATTATTAATATTATTCGAAAAGTTATTAATACAACATGGTTAAATGGCTTACAGAATGAAAAACAAGATGCAGATTTTTATGAATTTAAATTTCATGGAAATCCTTGGTCGAGTAGAGAAAGTGGAAATATGTCATCACGAATCATGATGTAATTTTTTTTTTCATTTAATTACCTTAACGTTTTTTTGTTTTGTTATAATTTTCTTTTTATTTAGATTACATATTCTTTCAGTTTTGCATAGTCATGGTTGGTCTCTTGTAACATCAAATGATTTTTCTCGATTAACTGAAGATCGTAATTCATTAATTTTTCAATTAGGTATACGTCCATTAGCAACATCATTTTTTGCTATTACACGTTATGATCTTGATAAATTACGTTTAATATGTATTTCATCTGATATTATTCAAGCAGTCAAACGTATATTTGGTGAAAATAATATTCAAAGAGAAGAATGGCTTGATGATGGACGAACTTGTTGTCAATTGAAAATGTATGAAATATTTTTCTTGTTTTTTAATCTTTAAAATTTTCGTGCATATATATATATAGACGTGGTAGGCCATGGTCATGTGATGAAACAATTTTCAGTCGAACGAGATTACTTTCGTTACTCGATTGTTTTACTTCATTAAATTGTCAATTGTATACAGGAGTTTATTTCAATACGCTGCCTGATAGTACTACTGAAGCAGATACTTGGATTTTTTGTCGAAACATTCAATGATTATTCAATATTACTACAAAATAAATAAATAAATTCGTATAAATTAAAACTTAATGTTTTTCTTTAATTAAGAGAAACTTTTTTGAATCAATTTGTTGGATTATTTTTAATTGAGATGACTTCAAAATAATATTTAATTCTCATTTTCATACTCATCTTGCATTTGCTTGGTTTCTCAACGATGAATATATAACATATATATATATAGCGCGAGGAAAAAAAAAAGGAGTTACTTTTCTATCCAACAAATAATTGTCAAAGTTCAAATCTTAATTTTTCTCACTCAACGCTTATAGACAAACCAAATGTTTCTTTTCCAACAGTCATCCAAACCTGGATTTGAGTTTTAACACAGCATGTATGAAATAAGTTTAGCTCAAGTAACAGAGTTTTTTTTATAGTGCTTTTAAAAAAAATGAAACAGTATTGATGGACAGAAGAAAAATAAAAGTGATATTGTCTTTTTCTTTTCAAGCAAGACTATTGCGATCGAGTTGAGTTTCGTTCGCATTATAATCACTCTGTAACTGAAACATCAATATTCATATAGTCTTGTTCTACAGACTTTGTTGAAAATTTAAGACCGACATACTTTCAATTATGTTTCCTATGATACCAAATATTTAACTCAAATCCAAATAGCCAAGAAACTTGTCTTAAAAAGTCATTGTTTTGCTTTTTGTGATGCTAATAACTTTTTAAGACAATATCATTGAAAATACAATGGCCACTCATTTTACTCCGGAATTTGTGCTCTTTAAGATGGACCTCTTAACATTTTTTTTTGGAATCTGAAAACTAGCATGTTTATTTTTTTTTTTTTTTGAGGAATCTTATTGATTAGTTATTTAAGCCACTATTTGTTTTTGAGTTCTATGCATGGTAATGTAGAAAAAAAAACAACAAAAATCTTTTATCTTACGCTTTTGACGAGTATTTCATAGAATATAATCGTTCATAAAAAGTAAACTTTTTAATCTAAATATACAATTTCGAATGTTATATTACAATGAAGTATAAACGACTTTCTCTTCATGTTTATTTTTATGTGAAGCTCTAAATAATTTTGATGAGAATCCATACCATAACAGGTATACAACCTGAGAGAAATTATATTTTTGAATCAATTTTGTGATGATTTTTTATTTTATCATAAAATATTAATAACATCTCACTAAAGAGACATAGAGACTTTTTTTGTTTTACCAAGATAATATTGAGATTATCCTCTATCTATAATATGAAGTTGAATTGTTAGATATTAGTAGTTTCAGAAATAGAATTATTTTACTATCGAACGTTAGTTTTCAAGTTTGAGACTATCATTTGAAAAAATTTAAAACTTAACTGGGTGATGTTATTTTCATTTTCAAATTGTACGACATGCTCTAAAATGTCTTTCTATTATTTATACAAAGTATGAAGGCTCAATAGTCTATGATTCGAGAAATTCATTGAAAATCAACTTGCATTATTGAAACATACATAGAGAGAACATATTCATACGTTGAATGCTATCAATAAGACTTCATATTCACCTCCTTAACCCTAAGTCATTTCATTTATTTAGCTTCTTTTTCATTTCAACAAAATTAATAGCATATTTAAGATTAACTGATAAAACTGCATCATCACACATTGATACCGTTCTGTCGTTCTTTGTAAGTTATTTTAACTCTAAAAAATTCCTACAGAATTTAATGCGCTTGTCTTCAAATGATTAACATAATAAATAGTAGTTATTTTTGTTTATTATGACCACTGATAAACGTGTTGGTACATTTATCATGCAGGATTAAAGTATAAAACACGATCTACTAGTTGCTGTTACTAATAATATGGAGATTGCTTTATTCTACCTATTTTGAAACACACTTCTGCATCATATTTTTACTTAATTCTGCTGAAACATAATAAGAAAGTAGTTCACATAGTATAACGAGATGTTATTAATATATAGTCTTTAATTATATACCAATAACATCTGTCTTGGTTCTGACCAGGATTATCAATATTTCTAGAGATGAGCTCACTGCGCTCTACTTCCTTCCATAATAGATGACCTACTATCAGGTCGTTTCTATTTCACGTTTATTTTCCGCCAGAGAAAGGCAAGTAGTATTTCAAAATTCTTCTTGTGTTCAATGTTACTACGATCATAACAAAAATTATAACTATAATGAATACATATATATGATAGAAATTTTCAGACTGAATCATGTCAAAAAATAACGTAAACATCGTTTCGAATAATCTACCAACTTATATACTTGATCAACATGCTTGTGTTATACTGAACATGACTGATCGTCTTCGATTAATTCGATTTCCACCATCAATTATTGATATGATTCGTCAAGTTATTATAAGTAATTGGCCACAAGGTTTGAATAAAGAAAGAGAAGAAGTTGATTTTTATGAATTTAAATTGAATGGAAATCCTTGGTGGGATCCAGATGATAATGCTGTATCATCTCGAATTTTAATGTAAATTTTTTATTTTGATTATCTGTCTACTTTCATAACATATCATTTATTTTAGGATTCATATTCTTTCAGCTCTCTATAAACATGGTTGGTATATATTAACAGCCACTGAAATATTTAAAAGATTTTTCGACAAAGATTCATTAATATTTCAATTTCGAATACCTCAACCAGAAACATCATTTTTTGCCATTTCATTTAATGATTACGATAAATTACGATTGATCTGTGTTCCACATGAACTTATTCCATTAGTACAACAAACTCTTGGTAAAACAATGATTCAACAAGAAACATGGCGTGATGGTGGAAGAGTTTATCAATTTAAATTGTATGAAATTTAATTTTTCTTTTCTTTTTATTATTAAGAAAGAAAAAAAAACAAACTTTCTATTCCTAGACATGGTCAGCCATGGATAGGTCATGGAAAAGAAGCAATTATTTCTCAATTAAAACTTCTTTCTTTACTTGATTGTTTAACTAAATTTGGTTGGAAATTATATGCAAGTATTGATATAAGTCAAGGTGAAGATGACAAAGATACAGACTCGTGGTTTTTTCGTCGAGATGTTCAATAAATATTCAAAAGTTACTTATCAAATATTTTATCTCATGTAATTATTCTAACGGGTGACCCATAATAAATGGCCCGCACTTTGCATTGCATATTTTAATTTCAAAATACATATTATTAAAAAAAAAAAAACTTTATCACGAGATGCAGCGTAAAAAGCTCTATAATTTGCACAGAGCAGTTTATTTTATACATGAAATAAGAAAAAAGGAATTTCTCGCCCATGTTGAAAAATATAATGCTTTCACAACGGCAAAAATTGATCGTACATAGTTTTGAAAAGAAAAAGTGCGCAATTAAAATAAGCTCTACTTCCTTGATTGTAAAACTTTTCACGCTGCATCTTGTGGTATATTTTGTTTTTTTAATAATACGTATTTTAAAATTAAAATATGCAATGCAAAGTGCGGTCATTTATTATGGATCACCCGTTATTTATTGTTGTAATGTTTCAATGACTGTAAAATATTTTGTCAAAATTATTACAATGAATTTTTTGCTTAAATACAAATATGCTTATTATCATAAAATAAAAATAAAAAAATCTATTCGTTTTCTAGTGTTATATTGACTTCATGCCAAATTAAAATAATAATTATATATAAAGATTTCATGAGTAATAATATTAATGATCACAGCTCTGAATAAAAAGCCATGGCTTTATATTATAGAAATTTACATCACTCTTCGAAAAGTGACTTTCTATTGCGAGCTAGCCTTTTTTTTTTTTTTTTTTGCTAACATTTATCTAGGAAAAGGTAATAACAATTACAAAAAAATGGCTTATCACTCAAAAACTAGACTTTTAGATGCTAAAACTGACAAAAATTTTTGGAAAAGAAAGTATAGACATTATATTCAATATTCCACATATTTATGTTAAATACTTTCATTGAAATATGAATCATAAGAATAAACCTAAATTTTAAGATCAAATTTTTCGTCATCAACAATTATAGATGAATAAATCAATCATATATTTTTAACTCCATATTGAAAAATTCATATTATGTTAAAAGATTTTTATAAGACGATACAGTATTTGTCTTATCACTTATACGCAATAATCTTGTTTAGTCATATGACACTTGAAGATGTGTCAGTTTATTAAAAAAAAAGAAAAAAGATGTGTTAATTCTGACAGTTATCTTCATTCTTTTTTTTTTTTTTTGTTAAAAGCAATCTACCATCTGTTTTTCTTCTTACTCATTTTCTCGTCCTACAAGGACAATCATATTGATAAAGAGAGATTACATTTCTAACATATTAATTAATCAGAACAACCATATAGTTATCAAAACTTCTCGATGAAGAAACTTTTAAAACTTTTTCTTTTTAATTTTCTTGATGCTTGAATCTACATAAGGTTATTGTTTACATTAATTATCTATAGTTCATGTATTATTACTATGGTAGCTTTGATGATCATACTAGCAATAGTAAACAAAAAAGGCTTTTCATTGGTTAATATAAATGATTAGAAGTAGTTTTTCTTGCAATTGAAGACTTTAAAAAGACAATGTCATCTTTGATGAAAAAGAACTCAACATCATAGGAATTACTTGCCAACTTCTTATCATCCACTAATCAACCTTGCAACAAAAATGATACTTTTTTAAGACTAGGTACGCATAATAACAGATGCAAGATGTCAGTCATGATTAGTAAAAATTTTTAAATGGAGTTGATATTATTTGACGATTCATAATGAAGATAAGAATAACACAGTGAAAAATAAATTATTTTTAACTTGATCTGTTTATGATGAGAAAGAATAATAATAGAAAATAATTTCTAACGAAAAAAAAAGTTTTCCTATAGATTTTTCATTTATTACTTTTAATCAATTAAAAATTGATCTCAATCAAAATAAATTTAGCTCCATATCAAACCGAACGAAAGTCAATATTACTTGTAATACTGTTGAATAGAAATGTAATAATCTCTACGTCAGAAGTAATTTTGAGTTATTTGTCAAATATAAATTTATTTCACTTGTAGACTTTAAGGATACACCCAATACTATTCGCGTACTTATTTTTTTTTCATTTTAATCAGAAAACAAATTACTATAACACAATAATGTTACAGTAATTTACCAAAAAATGATTGAAACAGTCCCGATAAATGTCTACCCACATACTTGTGTTATACTAAACTTAAGTGATAGCTTTCTACTTACTTGATTATTATTCTCAATAACTAATATTATTCATCAGACTATTGCTAATAATTACTCATATGCTTTACAGAAAGAAAGATTACACAGATGTTTATGCATTCAAGCTAAGAGGAAATGCTTGGTCGAATCATAGAATTGAAAGAGTCTTATCTCGATTCTTAATGTAATATTTTATTGACTAATCATTCTATGTTAGTAGGATATTTTTTTTATTATTTACAGAGGATTCATATATTTTCCGTTCTTTATAATTATGATTAGTACCGATTAATATTGACCGATATTTCCAAAAAACCAAAAACACAATAAAGATTTATTGATTTTTCAATACAGATTACATCCTACGTCGAACATAATTTTTTTACTATTTTATTGAATGAATAGAAAAAAAAAACTAATCTTCGTTTCGAGAAAACTAATTCTAGTAGTAGAAAATAAAATTCTGGATTAAATTAATATATAATATGATGAAGGGAATAATTTCATAATTTAAAATATATTTTTTATTTCTTTGTAAACATTAAAATTTTTCAGTTGTAGCTATGATCATTCATGAAAAATGAATCAATTCTCAACTTAAAAAAAAAAAACTTCTCTCGTCACTTCATTGTATTAAAAACTTAATTCGAGTGTTAATATAAGTAAATATAAAAATCATGGCATCGATACAAACACCTAATTCAATGATTGGAATATTTAATAAATAAACTAAATAGATTATCATCAAAATTTTTGTTTTTGCATATATTTCAATATATACCTACTCTTTATAATTGTAATGCCTTAATATTTATAAAAATAATAGAGGATTCATGAATAATTGTACTATTCGTTTTTTCAAAATGTTTCTTCTCGTACTCAACTAATTGAAAAACATTTTTTTTTTCTTGAAAGATTACTTTTGACAATCTCTACAAAATGGGATAGTTTTTCTAGATAAGATATTATCCTACAGGGAAATCAAGCATAAAATATAATGTTTTTTCCTTTTGCAAATCTTTATTATCAATACGTTTAAATACGTCTGTTTATGTTGATTTCACTGTAAGATACTTTACATTCATAGTTTCAATGAGTTTGCTTTGATAAACTTAAATTAGACAAATTTTACTGACCAATGGTTATTCCGAATAGATGCACGAATTTGGTATTTTGTACTAAAGAAATTCGTACGAAGACTAATACTATTCTTATGCTATTCAATTTGTAAAATTAATTTTGAATTGAATTATATCCAATTTTGTAGAAATTTTCAATTGAAATCTTTGGTTAAAAAAAAAATAATAAAACTTGAATAATAAAGAAAAATATTCGTTTTTTAAGAGATCTGCATTATCTATTTGAATTATAAAAATATCTTTTCTTGCTTAAATAAACATTTCTATCTTTATGTAAAGAAAAAAAAACAAGGTTAAAAAACTTTCAAGATCAAACACATTAGATTTCATCAACAATTCAACTATCGGAACTTGAATGTCAAAACACTATTATTTATACTATATTGTTCAAGTCTATAAAATATATGTTAATCAATGTTTATTGATCACGATTGAATGCTAGAGTACTACCCGATGCATATTTCATACGCTTGCCAAATTTGATTTTTATTTTAACATATTATTTGATTGATCTAACAAGAGAAATCCCTTAACTGATTAATCACTTTTAAGTCGAGACTAGTTGCATTATGTATATTCTAATGAACTATGAATACCTTGAAAAAAGAGTTCGATTACTCAGGTTATTACTGTAGAAATAATGCATATTTATGATAAGTATTAATTTAATGCTGTGATCTTCCTCAGGAAAATTGATTTTCAAATTTCGGTTTGATAATTTACTTGGAAACAGATCTTAATGAGAATAATTTTTTGTCAGAGTTTCAAATTTTTTCATTGTTTCTATCCTAAGATACAGCTATGATAAAAGTATGTATTTTCTACATTGATAGATTCAATGTTCTTATTTTAGGATAGAAACAAATCAATAGATCTGAAACTTTCATAATAAATTATTTTTATTAAGATCTACTTCTATGCAAAGGTTCCAGCTGAAATTCGAGAACGAGTTATCCTGAGGGAAATCATCGTATTGAATTAACAAAATATCATAAAAATGCAGTATCTTCCCAGAAATAAGCTAAAACTCCATACTCTTTTCAAAGTATTCCTAGAATCTGTATGATGCATATAGCCTCGACTCAAAAACGATTAATCAATTGTTGAGGCTTCTCTCGTACAATATTTTCAAAATCAATTGCTTTCATATATGTATATATATATATTTATATGGGATTCTAGAGTAATCATTAATGAAATTGTCTTAATTCTAAATCTACAATTATTTGAAAACAACTCATATTTGTTTTGTATACTAAATATTCTGTTAAATTAATTCTATATTAAAGAAAAAAGTTTGAATCAATATGTATTTTCTCTAAGTAATAGATATTATTTATTTAATAAATAAATTATGTTAGATTTTTACTTCAGACATATTCATTGTACTTTATTTAAAATAATTAAATGCAGAAAAATAAAATTTCATCATATATATGCACATGTAAACTTCATTGATTTTTTTTTCGATAAGAAATATTTTGTGTAAAAATATAAAATTCGATAAATACAATTAAACATTCTAATTCCTATTAATTTCTTTCAGTTCGAATTCGTTTTTTTTTTTTTCCTTTTTTTCGTTTCAATCTTCAAGTTTTATTTTGACTATTTCTATTCCACAAGGTTAATAGCTATGCAATTTTGCTTCTTGATTTAATGGTATACTTAAAATCTATCTTGACTTGTTTGCTTCTTTAAAAATTCACTGATCGTTGAAAAGAAAAACAAATTATACTAATGCATTTTCTTTTCTTTTTTTTTTTTTATCATTGATAGAAAAAAGAAATCAGCTGTTGACATGTTGAGTCATTTAGCATTGAAGAGGACGAAAAACACTCATTGATTCATGATAACTTCTTCGTGCTATTATTAATTCCATTCTTTTTCTTCTTTCTTCTGTGTATCAATTTCAATCAGTCATTCTTCAAAAATATCGTTTCATCATATATCTTTTGTTCTTATTGATACAATGATTACTTTTCTGTATATTCCTTGGTTAAAAGTTTTGATCTTTACACATCGCTGATGGATATAAAGAGAATGTGTGAGAACGAAATTGACCTCTAAACAACCTTTCAATCAATAGTATGAGTGTATGCACACACAAGAGAAAGAAAGAATACACATACACATATATATATATATATATAGATACATATGTGCAGCAGAAGAACTGTAAAGAAGAGTTAATATATAGAATGGATAGATAGACGAACGGACAAATGGTTCAACTACGAACTCTGCATCTTTCTTTTCTTGTTCTATATGCAGTAAAATTCTGATAGCAAGAGAGAAAAAAAAGTGATCGACGCAGAATCCCTTTACGCACCATTCAACGCATTGCTACAACACAAATTCTTTCTCTTCATTTTCTCTTACGCCGTGCTCGACGGCGACATCCAGAAGATTTTGTTCGTCGTCGACGATGGAGTTGAGAGTTCTCCGTTTTTTTTTTCTTCATTAACGTTCCTCGTCATCTCCAATACCAAGTCTCACAACACACACACACACTCATTCACTCGCTCACACACACACACACACACACAGTAGTTATGAAGGTATAGAAGAACACGAAAGAGACCCTTGCATGCTTTGGATTTTTCGGCATTCTATTAGGCGTTATGTCGAGAAGAAGTTGAGAGATGAACTTTACACATAGAACGAATGCATGCACAAATGCTTATATTACATGATCTAGAAAGATGAGAGAGAAGGAAGGACGACGACATGTAAAACCCGGTTTTTGGATGACAAAGATAATAGAGAGCGCAAAAAAAAAATGCGAGAGAAAAACGATTTTATGGGGTGTCCTTCTGTTTTTTTTTCTTTTATCTGGCCTATACACACTAGCTTTGGCAAGTAAGGCGTAGAAACTCAAAAAAGAAAAAGAACGATAATGATAGAAATAGGGCGTTGGCTTGTAGTCTCTCATTCGGAACGGATATATATATAAAAAAGGTTTTCATTCATAGTTTCACCATCAGTGGAAAAAAAAACAACCAACGTATGTATACGCATTCATGTTATTTTCAAAACTCAGTTTCATAGAGTGCAATTCTATAATGCATGCACTTTTCTTCAATAGACTAGTGCCAATCAAAGAAAACCGACAAGGGAGTAAAAACAGAACGAACGAGAAAAAAAGAACGTACTTATATCATGTAGTTCTCTATGACTGCCTTTAGTAGAATGTGGTGTAGTAAGTAGAAGAAAAAAAAAAGAAAGACAAAACTGCTTGTAGGCAATACACTTTTTGAGAACTCGAGAATAAAAAATGTTGAGAAATAAAAGATTTTTGTTACATGTATTTTATCTTTAACTAAAAGTCAATTGATATATATGTATATATACCTATACATGTGTACATTTGATTTTGCTTGCCCTTTTCTTTATTCTGAAATTTTTTCTTCTTAAACAACCGCAAAATAGGACAGAAAGAGAGATTGGACTCAGTCAGAAGCAGGCGGACGAATGGAAAAGAAAGAAGAAACATTCTTCGCTCGTCACTCATATCGGTAGTAGACCATCAAGAGAAAAAAAAAAGATTATATTGTACATATACACGTACGATTCGTCCGTCCACATTGTATGTCTTCTTCTTTTCCTTAAAAAAAAAAGAAAAAAATTCAGACGGACATTCATAAATCTCTTTTTTTCAGAACGTTGAATTGTATATTCTTTCTTATGTTGACCTTCTATTGACAATTAATGGATTCAGTATCAATTTATACGGTAAAAATCTTTTTTTTTTTTTTTTGTTTTAACTTTTCTTTGTTTAATCATTATTATTATATTATGAAACTTTAGAAATCAATTGTTGCACAATGGAATACTGATGCTGTTGTTGCTTGGCTTCATGAATCAAATTTAGGTGCATTTGAAAAAGTCTTCCGAGGTATAAAAATTATCAAAATAATTATTGATTATGATATACTGAAAGTTTATTTGTATTATTTAGATAATGAAATTGATGGTCCTATATTACTGAAATTAAGTGAATCAATGGTTGCACGATTATTTCCAACCATAAAACTTGAAGTACAATTTCTTGACTTATTACAAGCACTTAAACAACGACATGCAGCTGATTTAAATTCGAAAAAAATACTTTCATCAACTTTAACAAATGGACGAACAACAACAACACATCAATTAGCTACTCATGTTTTAGCATCATCATCATCATTCGATAATGGTAATAGTCATTCGTCAAATTCAAATTCTCCAACAAATTTAAATGGTCATCATCAATCAAAAATTATATATTCAGAACGCTCAAATATTTCTAAAGGACTACCATTAAAAACTCTTAAACGTGAACCAAAATATTTTCCAAATCAAACACTTAAGTATGCTTTAGAAAAAAAAAGAAAAAAGCAAGAAAAATTAAAATAATTCTTTTTCTTTTTTTTGTTTTGCTTTTCTAGTACTCAAACAAATGGAAATTTAAATATGAATACAAACGAAAATGATACTAAACATACATTTCCTCATGTATATAAATTACCACAATTTCCTGAAACACTTCGTTTAGCCCTTGCATCTTGTGATGCAAGTGCTTTTAAATTACGTACTTATTATAGAAATTTATTAATCTCATCAATTTATGATGATCTTACGCGTGCATATAATCTTTGGTATGTAAGAGAAAAATATATATATGAAATAATAATCCGTTTTTATCATACGTAAGAATTCATTTTAATATCCATTACATCCCTATTGAATAATTTATCATATATATATATATCTATTGACTTCTATCTGTTACAAAGTTCGTAATATGCAGTAGACTATTTTTACATAGCTTACTTTTTTCATAGAAATATTAATTTATAATACATAGTGATAAATAAAAAAAAAAAACTCCACTGAACACACAATTTCTTTTTTTCTAATAGGAAAATTGTTCGAATAAAGTTTTTCATATAGAGCAAGGGTTGTACGATTTTAATAAGAACAATTCTAAAGTGATTAATCGTTTTTGAGATGAATTCTAAGTAGTTTTTTGGAGAAAACTCGGAGAGATCAAATATGTAGACATGTTTCGAGGTCGTCATGACTTGTATGACGAATGATGAATGATGAGGGTGACTGGACAATTTTTATTAAATATGATCGTATTTTGGGCGGAGGGCTTAATCGTTTCGAGATATTTTCACTCGTCTTATTTTAAAGATGATAATGTCAGTAGGACCTATTAGATGAGATAAGACTTGTTTGAAATGCAGTTTATCATTGAATTTCTTATTGATTGAGTCGATGGTTAGACGATAGATACGAGAATAGATGTTATTAAGTTTTGGTATGCATTGTGACATATAACAATTAATATCTATTCGTTATTGAAGATTATAACTCATAAATCATAATCTCATTTATAATAGAAAATTGTTTCATTAGATTTTTAAATTAAGTCTTTCAAGGATAGTACTAACTCATTGAATTAAATATATATCTTTGAAAATATTCTATTATTAATTATTAAATTTTTATTTTAGGTATCCAAATGCTCGACAGTATAAAACAGTTGCTTCAGCACTTGTTAAAACTTATCCATTTCTTGAATCTTCAACGGAAGGTGGTGAAGTAAGTCATTTTCGTACAAATATAAAAAAAAAAAGAAATTCTTTAAAAATATATTTTTGCTATAGGGTGCATGGATTGATGGTATTAAAGGAAAATTTAAACGTGGTCGTCGTACTGCAACATCCTTTATTGACGTGACACAATCGATGAGTGGTGAGAATGGTTTTGATAGAACGTCCGGTGATGAAGAAATAGGTGAAGAAAAATTAGCACAAACATCCGGTGGACAAAAACGATCCAGACATGATTTTGAAGTTGATTCCGATGAAGGACATTATGAATCAGGTGAAATGCCAAGACCAACTAATGGAAAAGAAACTGTATGATAATTTGTTGTCTTTTTTTTTAATTTTTGGATTAAGAAAAAATATTCTTATTTTCAGGATCAAATCAGTGAAAATAATGATGAATTAGATGAAGAAGAATTAAAACGTTTACGAATTTGTATAGCAGCTATGAAAGAAACATTAGCAACAACAAATGATCCTGATATATCTCTTATATCAGATTATTTTAAAGAAACATTTGAAATTCGACGAGATTTTGTTAAAACACATAATACGAATGAAATTCTTCTAGAATATCCAGCATTACAATTACATTCATGTGTATGTTTTAGTTTTTCTTTTCATTGAAAATTAAAAGTTTTTATTTTTAGTTACTTGCTGATTTTCATATGCAAACAAATATACCTATTCAAACAGTTTTAATACATAAACTTCGTTCAATATCAAAACCTATTATACGACTTGCAAAAGAAACGGGTTGTGCACCTGAAATTCTTCATTCTTATCATACAATTCTTTCTCAACGACCACAATTAGAACAAAGTAATATTATATGAGAAAAGAAACTCTCTCGATGATAAATATGAACAAGATAATATTAGTTTCGATAAAAATAACTAATTTTGTTTATATCTAATGAGACAACTACGTCAACTATAACTTACTGTTTGATTTCATGTTGTGCCCACAAGGAGGTCTCGGTATGATTAGAGATGAGCGGGACAAGCTTTTTTTTTTGTATTCTATACCTAGATTGAGAGAAAATTTTCAACCTGTACTCTAGCTTACAGTTTAGAGTAGGATGACCTTGAACATCTCGAGTTATGATTATTTCACTGAATTTTCGACTATAGATAGATCTCTTTTACTCTTAGTATAGTTTATGAATTTCCAAAAAAGAATTACTTGCTTTAGGCATGATACAAAAATAGAGTTTATTTGAAAATTTAATATCTCGACAAATTAAAGTTCTTTTCGACTAAAAGTTCATTTAATTCCCTACACAAGTAAACATTGAAAAGCGACGTATATTGCGATACTTATTAGTAGTTTAATGAGAACAAATATTATACGAATATGCTTAGTCCATTTATACCGTATGTATATAGAAGGTGTGTCAAAATCTTCTAGGTCAAGAGTAGTTTCCTCTCATCTTCACGTGTATATTTCTTCTAACTGATGAGCGAACATATCCACATCGTTTTACAAACATTCTAAGCGAATTTTACTTTTTTTATTTTTAGTCTTAGCCGATACATTCGCTATATTAATTGTTGCATATTATTTTGGTGAATATCAATTTTTATTAATCTCACCAGAGAAAGTAAGAACAAAAAAAAAAAAACAAAAAACTTTAAAAACAAAATTCTATTGTTTTATTTAGGATGCACAATCTCCATGGCCAATTATACGTGGTGATCATCCAGCACGAGCATTTTTCGATGGAAAATCTTCATCATTAGCATATAATATTGAATTAGATTATGTCCAATTATTTCATCGACCATTAAATGATTTTTTAACAGCTATATGTACATTATTTGCAACATATACAGTTTTTGAAATAACATTTGGTAAATTAGAAATGACATTATCATTTATTGATTGTTTACTTCGAGATAATATACATGCATCATCACGTTCACCACAAGTCCTTGAATTAATTAATGAACTTAATTCTATGAAATAAAAACAACAACAAACCTGTTTTTGCAATTATCTCACGCAGTGTACATGTATATATATATATAAATATATGTGTGTGTGTATGTCTGAATATATTTGTTTCGTCATATCGAGAGAAAAAAATCAATAAAAAAAGGAAAAAAAAAAGAACAACCTTTGCTTTTTTTTTTGTTTTTGTTTTGTTTGTTTCAATCTTTTAAATGATAAATTAGTATAACAGCAATGAAATAAAGTGTACTAATTAAAAAACCAAATATAATACCAATTAAACGTAATAAATTACAATCATATGTAATAAAAATAATTTTTAATGATGGATCACTAAAATCATGTTGTGTTATAACATGACCATGTGTATAATTAATAATTGCATATAATGTAAAACATGAAGCAAGAAGATAAGAACATGATAAACATATATATAAAATAAAAGTAGTTTGTTTTGCTTGAAGATTTATTGAACCAAATAAACGATTTATAAGAAAATAAATTTCAAATGTCAATGATATCCATATTAAAATATAATAAAATAATATTGATTGATGATTAAAACCAAGAAATTCATTTAATGATGAACTACAAGAAGAAATTTTGAATTCAGCAAATATTAATAAAATTATTAAACATATAAAACGTATAAGATGTATGATACCAAATGCATGTGTAAAATAGTTTATCGACATAATTTCGATTTTAAAAATAAAAATCAATAGAATAATGAAGCGCTATTTCTTTTTCTTTTCTTTTTTTTGCTTGTTTTAATTAACTAAGAAAAGAAACATAAGAAGAAATGAATATTGATTATACTAAAAATCAAAAAGGTTTATTACATATTACACGACTTATTATTCTTATTATTTGTATTATTTTTATGAATATATTATCATGTGGTCAAAATGCATTTGGAGGTCATGCAAATATTAATTCAACATCAGATAGTGAATTTATTCATATAAGTAAATAGCCGATTTACAATGATTATATAAAGAGGATTCGACAAAAATATATATATTTATAGAAAGATTCAAAAATACTTTTGGATTATGGATTTGAGATAATCCTTTCTTCATACAATGCGTTTTTGTAGGAACGTTCTATAAGAAAACAATTAAAATATTCAGAATAGATATATGTCATTTAGTAGAATAAAAGTTGTTTGAGACTCGTGTTCCACATCCATATTTTGTATTATGGGCATCTCAGTAGACATGACGGAAAAAAATTCAAAGTGTTCTATTTTGATAATTTATATAGGACAAACATATATTCTGACCTATGGGCGATTTAATGATATAAAAGTCTGCATTCCTTTTATTAGTATTAATCGGAAAATGCTGCTAGTAAGGATTAGAAGCCTTTTTTTTTTTTTACTG
Organism: Rotaria sp. Silwood2; assembly: GCA_905329745.1. Taxonomy (NCBI): domain Eukaryota; kingdom Metazoa; phylum Rotifera; class Eurotatoria; order Philodinida; family Philodinidae; genus Rotaria; species Rotaria sp. Silwood2. The sequence goes on along the minus strand of CAJNSZ010000307.1, from coordinate 75,006 downwards.
TGAACCAAAAATAATAAGGAAAAAACATCCTGAGAAAATTAAATATGACCTGAAACTCTGTTTTGTTCTGTTATTTTATGAATTCATAGAGAAAAAAACTTTCAGATTGTATTAACATTTGAAAAATGATAAAGCAATATTGAGCAGAAAATAACGGGTTTTTCTAATTAAATAGAATCATATGTTCATCTAATCGATAGAAAAATGTCTACTATGAAATGATCTTATTTTTTATTTATATAGATTCAGTATCTGTAGCTACTTTTATATGTAATAAATGATCTATATGAATCATGTATAACTTATATTTTGAACAAAAGCAATGCCAAAATAAAGTCAACATTTAAATCTATCATCGTTCTCGTTTTGTTTTCTTACATATATTGTACCTTTATCAATAATACATTTAGTTTATGTAAAGAATTTCTGTGATTCACGATCACAGTCATAGTCGCGATCTGTAGTTACCGTGTTCTCTGAGCTGTTACGCTCATTTAAACTGAAATCTGTTATTCCCACGTCTAATTTTTTTTTTAATAAGCTGAGAAATTGAAATTCAATCTGAATCAAATAGCGCCATTTTATTTTGAGGTTTTATCAACACTTTATATACGGATTTTTGAATCTCGTAGCTGATATCAATCAGGAATCTTTATCATGAAAAAGTTTTTGAAGTTTCATTTAGTCAAGAAATGAAAGTAAAACATTTATTCGATTCGATAAGATTTCTCATCTACACATAAGGCTTATGTGTGTGTAACTGAAAATATTAGCCGAACTAACTTTTTGGAATTGATCAGCGAGCATTTTTTGCTCGTAAAAACGTTTTTTTGTTACTTATTTGTAGTGAAGTTTCAACTCAATTGAATTTATGATATCTGAGCAATTAGGATGATGCTGTTGATATTTACATAAAAATAATATTTCTCAAAAATTTCGACAGAATAATAATAAAACGTCTTGTTATTTTTTATATAAACAAAGTTGTATATTTTCGATTGTTTTAAATTTTAAAGTTATAGTTAAATTCTCAATATGTAATCTTATACATAGAGAATATTGACGGGTAGTACATAATGAATGATTACGTCGTGCATTTCATCTTTTCATAATCCATTAAATGTTATGATTAAAAATTCAAAATATGTTATACGATACAGTTTATGAAGTTTTAAGTTTTTCTGATAGATGAAATAGTTGATCAACAGTCGTTTATCGTCAGATTGTGCATGTGGAAGAATAACCACAACATGATTCTTAAGTGAAAAAAATACTTCGTCAAATTTAAATATAATTACAGACGTAAGACCGTTTTTAGAAGTATCGAATTATGCGCAAAAAAAGTAAGTCGAACTGAATTTCGTCTATTGAAAAAAAAAAAAAAACGAAAGTTGTTTATATTCAATAAGTTTTCCACGTTGCATCTTGTGAGATGCTTTGATATTGTTTTTTTTAATGAAATGTATTAGATGAAAACAGCATCAAGAATGATTCATTAGGTTTTTTGATTAGCCGGTGTATAAATTTAATACAAAATAAGAGAATAATATACGTCGATAAGAACATTTTTATTTGAGACGCTTCGTGAATAATTATTCACATCATCAATCAATGATAAAAATACTAGCAAACGTACATAAACATTTAATAAAAAACAGGTAAATAACTTTATGAAGAACGAAAAGATAAAATAAACGTTTATTTTATCTTTTCGTTCTTCATAAAGTTATTTACCTGTTTTTTATTAAATGCTTATGTACGTTTGCTAGTATTTTTATCATTGATTGATGATGTGAATAATTATT
>CAJNSZ010000307.1:51736-73176 GCA_905329745.1 Rotaria sp. Silwood2 | reverse complement strand
GAAACACTTAAAATCAAACATGTATAAATGAAGCATATGATTTATAATTAATTGTTCCCAACGATCAGCACAGAGAAATGTTTTATTCATGTGGATTAAAATTATAAAATATTCTTGGAAACAATTATATGCTAGATAATAAACAGAAATTTTGTTCAAAAAACTTTTGTACCAGCCGTTATTTCATAAAAGATGCGTGTACTTGGTCTAGATCTGTATTAGCTTCTTTATATTAAAAATTCAGTGGTAGAATTTAATGCTTTTTCCGTCTAGTACTTAGTAGATATCGTTTATAAAAAGCGAGATCTGTGCTTAACTAATGCGATATTCTTAATCAGTATTCAAAACTAAGTAGATTTATATGATTTTCAAGTATTTTTATAAATTCAACAGCGGGAATGAAATTTTCGGGTTGTAAAAGGATGAAAAAACTCAAAATCGCAGATGATTAAACAGTAAAACCTACGTTTTGAGAGTGGTGTAGGTTAACTTTATCTTTCTCACACCTACATTCTTGCATACAAATTTAAAATGATACTTGCAGAGTATTGTTCTTTTAAAATCGATCAATTTAATTTCTATAAACGGTTAAAGACATTTTCTTGTCTATTTGGTTTTTTTCTCTTGTGCTATTTGCATAGTTCTAACTTGTCATGAACGGGATCAATCGTTTTTGGTCTCTGTAGAACCAAAATCATCCTGTATATTCATCCTGTACGATCATGACATATCTTGTGTTATTAACTGAAAACCGGTGTATAACTACAAGGCAACGAATGAAAATATAGCACGACTTACAAAACTGGGAAGTGTGAAATTTTGCCTGAAATCATAAATATGATTAAAGATGATGATAGAATATTTATATTTATATGAAACCTGTTGCAGTAGTCAAGCAAAACAAAAATACTTGGCGAACTCTGTATACATGTAATTAATTATTTTACATGAAATCTCCTAAGAATCTCTAAAATAATCGGTATATGGTAAGCGTATTGTTAACGCAGTTTCTTAATCCGTAGCAATTCATATTTAGACTAATAAAATCCATAGGCACAAGGATTTGTCAAACTAATGAGACATCTTTCAAAATGATTTGTTTTTAGAAGAAAATTTTATCATAGAATTACTTCTGAATTGTACAATGCACCACATTTTTCAAGGTAGTACGATAAGAAAAAAACTCCGTCCATAAAAAATGTTAACATGATGATGAAATCTTTCACAACGTATGCAACTTACTCATTTAATGACGTCATTTCACGATCGTAAGAATGAAAACAGCAGTACACACACGTTGCATTTCTTTTTGTCAATTTTATTTTTACCAACATCAGCTGAAAAGTAAGATTGAGTAACTCTAATGTTTAGACCATCTATTTAAATGCCCATTTCTGTTGAATAAAATTCGTTGAAATTAATATTTAAGTTTTTATCTGTCATATTTTACATGTTCTTTAAAATAAAAACATTGTACAACAATAACCTAAAATTATTCATAGATAGACATATAGGCCTAGACAAAAACTGTTGCAGTAAATATTTTAAATATATCTGTAATTATATTTTAATTTGCAGTTATGTGCTATCAAAATAAATCGAATGTAATGAAGGCACTTCCATCATCAGATTTTCACAGATTTAATTTGGTAATTGTCATCCAAATGAATTTTTAAAATTTTTCATTATTATAGAATTCCTTTTTAAATAAAAACTAACTACATATTCTGATAGAACATGAAGTCTTCTATCATCGGATATACTTTACAGTCATTTTGCATTTATTTGCTGTGAATAGTAAATGTAGAATAATAGGTAAATATACAGGATGATAGAAAATTTGAAGCTGTATCGGTATTTTTGATAGTGTATAAGTGCAAACTAAAACGTAAATATGCAAGACGTTAGAAAATTTTGAATTCTTTCAGAGTATGAAATCATTTTCTTTTTTCGAAGCATATATATATAATAAAGAAAATTCAAATATTTTTCTCTCTTGAACATTTAAAGATCTAAATGGCAACCAGTACATCTTCAATTTCTTCATGGGCACAAAATACAACTGTATATGGATCAAATGATTCTTTTCTATTACTCGATATCTTTCCAAAAGATGTAGCTGATGATTTATTTTATAATATACATGATGAAGTTAAATGGAATACAATGCGACAAAAAGGTAAACTTGTACCACGTCAAATTTCTATACAAGGTACAATAACCATTGAAAATGATGATGAATATGAACCACTCTATCGACATCCAGCTGATGAACAACCTGAACTTGTTTCATGGACACCAACAGCATTGAAAATAAAAGAACGAATCGAAGAAATTTTACAACAAAAACTTAATCATACATTAATACAATATTATAAAAATGGAAAAGATAATATAGGTGAACATTCAGATAAAACATTAGATATTTTACTTGGTTCAAATATTGTTAATTATAGTTTAGGTAAAATTTATTCAACTAATAAATTATCATTTATGTTTTATTTGTTTTTATTTAGGTGCTGTTCGTACAATGACTTTAATAAATAAACGACAATATGGAGTTCGACAAGAATTTAAATTACCTCATAATTCTTTATTTATTTTGGGTTGGCAAACAAATCGTGAATGGTATCATGCAATACGTCCAGATAAACGACTTAGTTCAGAAAAAGATTCTGATGAACTTGCATTTTATGGTGAACGTATATCATTAACATTACGAAATGTTGCAACATTTATAAATCGTCGTACAGGATTAATCTATGGACAAGGTGCACGATATAAAACAATTGCTGAACAAATAAACAAATCATTTGATGAATATGAAAATGATGAAATGGATATGGTTTTTGCATTTAGTGCTGAAAATCGACAATCATCAGAATTTGATTGGAATTTAAATTATGGTCGTGGATTTAATGCACTTAATTTTAAAGTTCTTAATTCACAGAATAATAAAAGAAGAAAGTAAAGATTTGGAATATATTTTAATGTTTACTTCATTGTCCCGGTTTACATATTTCAAATAAAATTATTAATTAAGTTATTGAAACTCTGAATAGATCTTTTTTTTAAATAAATCTTCTTTGGTAAAAAAAAAGGTCACAACAATAATAACAAATAAAGGCTTTTAACAGAAATAAAAAACAAAGAAATACAAAAATAAAAATAAAAACAACAACAACAACAACAAACAAAAAAAAACACGTTGTTTTACTCTTATTAATTAATATAAACATCGAACAACTTCATCTACTATATACCATCATCGATCATAACTCCTTTCACTGTATAAGTTTTAATACAACTATCGAGATGTGCAAAAAGTATTTCTAAACGTCTATCAATAGCAATAAGATGTTCATCAACGAGAATCATTTCTAATTTTTCATTAGTTTTTAATGAATCTGAAACTAATTTTGAAAAACCTTGATGATAAATACGATATAAACGTGCAAATGTTGTATAACGAAAAAAACAACATTGTCGAATAGGTGATAAAATTGATAAATCATCATAATCATATCGACCAAAACTTCGACCATTATCTAAATGTATTAAAGCTGTATTTGTACCAAATGAATTAATACGCATCATATGATGACGATCCAAATTACCTAAAAACAAAAAATAATCCTAAAATATTAATATAAAGAAAAAGAAAATTTACCTATAAGAAAATCAAATGCTGATAGATCCATCATATCAAGTAATAAACGATTATGATAATCTTCATCTATCATTACATGTTCATAACAATAATCTTCATTTGATTCCCATTTAACTTTTCGTATTGAACTATATGATCGACGATATGGATGAATAATTTTTTGCCAATTTATTTCAGGTGGTCGTGGTAAAAGAATTTGAACAGAACCTTCTAATTGATCACCTGGTTTACCACAAACAGCGTGTGACGTATCACAATAATATGAACAATGACCACGGAAGCACAGATTATCAGCTAAAAAGAAAAATTTATATACTAAAATTTGTTTAACTCTTTGGAGATTAATTTTTTTCAATCAATTTATGTTATTTAACTCAAAATGATTACATAAAAACGTTATGATAATAAAAAAAAGAATTTTCTTTTTTTTTCCTTATCTTTTAAACAGTATCCTAATTATTTGCACAAGTGTAACATTCGATGTTGGATCTAACTTGTCGTTCTTTTGTGTTTATTTGACAAGCAGATGCATTTCATTATTAATATAGAAGATCGACTATGGTGATTCTAGTATAGGTTTCTTCTTAGAAGAATGTTTTTCAAGATTTATCTGCTCAGCGTCAAAGCATAGCGACTTCGCTATTGAAACCATGCTATTTAAGTGTGATAGTTCATTCTAAACTAACTGATTGTAACAATTAAATCAGTTGAAACAAACTAGATGCATTGAGAAATTAAATAAAAAGACGAAGTCAGTTTATCAGAGACTTTTGATCAAGAGTGTAGTAGGATATTCTTTGATTGAGTGGATTAGCTTCATGTACAAGCTGATTGCAATCATCTATTGCTTTTGGGCTATTGGGTGCAATAAATTGGCTGTTTTCAGAGAAATAATTACGTCATGATGTAGTATCATAAAGAGAAGAGAATATCTCTAGAAAGATCTATATGACATAAAGAAAGAAAAGATATCCTATCAATGATAAATATAGCAATGTATGATTATGAATGTCTAACATTTTAATGTAAAGAAAACAATTTTTTATTTATGGAAAGAAAAAGAGATGATACAGCATATGTACTACCGTCCTCAAAGGATTAAAAGAAATTTCTTTACCAGGTGAAATAAAAAATGTTTTAGCTAATTCTTCTGTTGCTTTGTCACGAATATCACTAGTTATATTAAGAAATCGCCCGATTAATGGAGGAACACGATTGAAACCTAGAATTCTAAAAGAGATATTATTATCAAAACAAAAGAAAATCAATATTGAATAAGACGATTTACTTGTCTACATGAAATGCTGCTATTTCAGCATGATGTCTTTCAACATCACTAAAATAAAAATGATCTGGTTGTGTTTGATAATTACGCGGTACTCTATATAATCAAGAAAATAAAAACTAAAATTTCATAAGAATAAAAAAATTTTCAAAACCTATAAGGTTTTAATAATCCTTGAAAACCATTGGGTAAGTCAAGAATAATTTTAATCTGAGTACCTTGTGACATTTCATCTGCAAACTCCCGAAGAAAAAAATATTAAATGAAAAAGAAAAACAACTTTCATTCACATACTTGCTTCAGTTATTTTACCATATTGCAAATGTTTTAGAAGATTTTTAAATTCTGGACTATGTGGATCGTAGATATGAAAATTAGTTACTGTTTTTATGTACTGAAACCATGTTGTATTCAATCTCCTGAAACGATAAAACAAACCACAAGAGATTTATAATCTAGCAAAATGATTATTATTGAATTATATCAATTAATAATTCATATATTGAAAAAGAAAAGAAATCATTAAGAATTTTTATTATATGTGAGACAATATTCTATTGAATAGAATATATAGAAAAAAAAATGATATATTGAGTTTTAATGAAAATGATCCTTCATTAATCAATAGGAATTAAATTTTTTTTTTTCATGTTTCTGTATCAAATTTATTGTCATAAAACTTTATGTGGCGTCAATAGAAACATGTTCATAATGATTCTTTACCCTATGCAAAGTGTTTTATATATTTTGAGGACTTTTATATGAGCATTAAGTGTTTGTGTCAGACTTCAAAATAATATATGATTGTGAAATATGTTCTCTCTTGTAATAATACAAATATACACATATGAGAATATTTGAAGATAGATTTTTCAAAATCGATCAACTTGATTTTTTATTTAAAAATTTTTTTTTTAGTAAATTTCTAAGCAATACTTAGTAGAAACCAATAATTCTTTGTCTTAATGCATTCATTCGGCACTTATTAGGATCCACTGGTTACATGTTTAACCAAGCTATGCAATCAGTAATCGAATTACAAAAAGTATGAAAACGTTACACGCAGAACAAATAACAAAGGACAAAAAATGTCATGTTGAATTATAAATGAACTATTTAACAATAAACGACTTGTACCTGAAGAAGGTGATGCTAAATTTGCTGACGTACCGCCCACTTCAAATATATAGCGAGTATCAAAGAAAAAAGTTCAAAGAAAAGAATTTTTTTCAAACTCTAAATAAACAGCTAGAAAGTAAATTGAACAAAGAATAAAAAAAAAAAACTTGTGATGATTGCCAAAAAATAATTGATAAAATTTCTGAGAGATATGACAAATTAATAAAACGTGGTTGACAATAAATGTATGATAATTAAATGAAACTTTTATGTAATCAAATTAATACATGTATTTATAAAATAGAATTTCTTTTTCGTGTTTTTAATAAAATATCTTGTTGATCGATTGAGAAAAATTTATTCTTACATTCTCATTTTTATATTTTTATTATTACAAGTGAAGATACTATTCAACAATAAAATGTCATTTGAAAGATTGATACTAGCATTAAAGGCCCATATACAAACATTTGGTAAGGGATTAGTCTCTGTGTAAATATAAAATAATTTTATTAAGCTCCAAGACTTTTAAATCATCCGATAGACATGACTTTGAAAATAAAGAAGATAATAATTCATATCCATCAGCGACGGAACTATAGTTGAATGAAATTAATGAATAACACGACAAACTAAATTATAGTTTTCAAAAAGAATCTTGCAAAACAAACAGTTACTTATTTTTCTTTCATAGCAAAATATGCAAATGGTTTGATGTTCACGTCACAAAAATTTTATGGTTAAACTCAATATTCTCTTTTAAATAAAAAAGAATATACTAGTCCATAAATAGAAACCTTCTTATACATAATAAAAATAACTTCTTAACATTTTATGATTTTATTAAAAGAATGCTTGAGGCTAAAAATGATTGAATATTAGTAGTGTTTCTCTAAAAGCATATTTCTTTTCCATCAAATTAATCGACTTATGTTTCATGTTGAATAAATAAAAGCTTTTTTTTCTCCTAGACTCGAATGCAGAAAATATGATAAGTTTTTCTTCTTTTCTCTAATATGTCGACAAGGAAAAATCTTATTTATATAGAATAGCTTTTCAATTGATATTATTAACGAGAAAAAAACTATATACAAGCTATAATCGGATTAAGACTTGAAATCTACTACATTAATATACGTTCTTCACTATAACATACCGGAATGCATCGTATATACATTCATCGATGATGTTACTATTCTTATACTACTCAGATTAATTATCATATCAAGAACAAAAAAAAAGCAAGGAAGACTATTGCACACAATCATAATCATTTATTATAACTAATCCTAACTGACTAAATCATTATCATTTGTGAAGAAAAAAAAAACGTAAACTACGAATCATCATATAAAGTGCACATGACAGAATCAGCCTTACTATCTATTATGTAAATGGATGGGTTCATAATTTATGATTAGGAAAGTTTTGGTTAAATATAGAAATAAAAAGAAAAACGAAGATATACATACTCGGGCTCATCTTGTACTAATGCATCATACATAATATCAGCTAAAGTTATTCTTTTATCATTGAAATGTTCTTGTTTCCATTTGTTTAAAGCATGATGTATAAAAAATCGTAATTGTTTTTTATCATGTTCATTGATAGTTTTTCCTGCTATTGTGGAATTAAGTTGTGGTTTAGCATTTGTTACTTTCACACTGGTTGAATCACCTGTGTCAATATGTATATTTGTATCATTATTACCAGTTTGTGATAATTGTTTAACAAATTTTTGAAAACTCCATGTTGGATCGAGAGAATAATACTGTTTTTTATTAGCTGAATCGATTTGATCATTTCGAGCATTACGTACTAATTGAAAAAGTTCATCGATACGTTGACGACTTATATATGATGAATGATTAGTTAATTTAATTGATTTTGTTGCTTTTATATCATAGATATTTTGTTGATTGAGAGCCGACCAAAATGGTATATCAACAGATGGTTTAGGAGGTTTTGGAATTTGTTCTTGTTGTTCAAGTTCAGCTGTTGACCATAAAAATGTATGAAATGTTAGAAGACAGAAAAGACTTAGTGTCGTCAAGCTGAAGAGAAATGAAGAACGTAAACGAAGGCGTAAGTACCGCATTCATTTATTACACCACGATGTGATGATTTTGTGTCTTTTTCTGAAAAAAAAATAGAGAAATGCGTTTTGCATAGTACGTGTATCTTTTTCTCTTCTTCCAATTCTTCCAATTCTTCTGATTCTTTTTCTCTCCCATTTCTCATTTGTGTTTTTTTTTCTGAGGACATTGTCAACAACTCGGGTAACTTTATTATTCTTCGCTTACTAAAGGTTGGTGACAGTTGGTGTTTTTTTTTTGATAGTTTCGTCTAGTTGGCTGTATTTACATAGAATCTTGGAAGTTATGTTTTTTTTTTTTGATTTAGCTGAATACAATGGAAGTTTCTTTATTAAACAATATTAATTATCTTTCTTTTGTTTTAATGATACATCTGTTTTTAAAACTTTCTAAATTTTCAGAATCGTTGAAATGAAATTCTTTCATACTGATATTGCACTGAGATAATAATTATTTAACTGCGAATATTATTCTATATATATATATATAGAAGCGATTCATCTAATTTCAACGTGCGTAAAATATCAAATAAAATTTATTTAATTTTAAGAACGCATTATTAATTTTTATTGGTAAAATTTTACTTATTTTTATCTATGACAAAAAGAAAAATGATCCTTGTGGTTTCAACAATAGCTTGCTTGCAAAACATAAGGTAAATTATATGAACCACTCGAGAAATCAACACCCTACTTAGTCAGATAATTACATAACAAAAAAAAAAGACTCAATATTTACTGAACTAAAATTTCCCCGAGAAAGAAAATTTTGTGAAGAAAAAAGTTAAGATAAAATTTTTTCAAAAACTCACGAAATTTATAATAAAATAAGTAATAAATCTAATGGGAAAATGGACAGCTTGATAGAGCAATGATTATGTTATTTATTCATCGAAAAATCGAGAGTCTTCGTACTCAAGTAGGTGATAACTAAGGAATAAAATTAATTGAGAAAAACAATTTCGAAACTACTCAAAGAAAAAAAAATTATAATTAAATACTTAACAAAATTTTTCAAAATTTTAGACAAAATAATAATATGAAAACTATATTGATCAATAAAGTAATTAATACTCTATTGAACAAAATCAAAACAAGTAACTTTCAAGAATTTTCAAAAATACAAGAAACGAAACAAAACTATCCAAAAAAAATAAGATCATTTAATCCATGTTCTCTTTCCATACGTTTGATCTATTAAACAATGTGTTCAAAATAAAAATGTGAATATGATAACAAATTCGGATTTTCATTACCTATACGGTATAAATTCTTTCATTACATTAAAAATAGATACGACAAGAGGGAAAAAAGCTACGAGAGTAAACAAAATTATTATGACAATCAGATCAGACCGACTTTTACGACGTTTTCTAGAAAAAGATCTGTTGCAAAGCGGGAGTAGCTGACATAATAATGCTCAATGTTAATGTTATTATTGCTCGTGCACAAATACAATATGCTACTTAGAATTAACTCGTCTTTACATTTTCTCTTTCCGTACGTCTTACTTATTTTTCTAATTCAAAAAACAGTCGCATACCAATCAATATTTGCTATATTTCCATTTGTTTGTGCATGTTTGCAATAGGAAAATCTCAATCTGTTGTATTAGAGAACCATAATAAAAAAAAAAAAAAAGATTGTTCCACGTCAAGTTAATTCTATCAACGTAAGAAAAAGCAAATCATTTTGGTCAAACAAAAGCAAAAGAAAAAGAAGAAAACTGTCGTCTTCAGTCGTATTAGAGAAAAAGAATGTTTCTATGTCTGTGTAATCGACAGTCGTATGTGCTCTTTTCTTTGTTATGATAGAAGCACATGGGCACATGTATAAGCTATAAGGTGTATTACAGAAGAACAAGAATAAAAATACCCATTTTATTTACATTTAGACGTTCGTCCCGAAGGAAGTTTGCTATTATAAAAAAAAGAGCACGTATAGAAAGAATGAAGTATAACATTTCGAACATACATCGATCATTAAGACGTAATTACTAAAAAAAAAAAGATAATAAAGCTCTCGTAATAATTTCGTTTCTTTTGGTTATAACTAATAGCCGACCTTGAAAGTAGAGATCAAATAAAAAAAAAAAAAACTTCTTATTTACAAAGAATCCTTTGAAGTATTTTATTTCATAGTGAACTTTCGAATTGTATATACTATTGAAAATTCAATCTAATATAATACTAGTTATTTCTTATGATACTTCTATTAAAATAAATCTTTAGTTGTTTGAAGATTTTCTCATTCATTAATAATGTGATAGATAAAATAATTGCTCTTAAAATCTGTTATTAAAAAAACATATCAAAAAAGAAAAAAACTATTTATTCTGATTGATTTATTTTATTGAGATTTTGACAAGTAGAATAAATAGAAGTTGAATGTCAACTAGACAAATCTTTCATATATATGAATGATTATTAATAAATAACTTCTTGAATCAAATTCAAATTTATGATTCTTTGACAATAAATCATATATACATATTTCATGTATTAATCAATACCAATATATTCTGAATAATTCAATTTTCACAAAATCAAATTACACAAGAAAAAAAAAAGGATTTATTATTACTAACAAATTCGATGGTACAGAATCATTTATAAATGTCAAATCATGACATATGTACGATTGATATATTTTAATAATAAACATTTTATATAAATCTTGAAGAAAAACAGCCATATTATTATTGAAATTTTGCTTTTGTACCAAATAATAGAATATTTAGCATGTACTTTCTGAACTTTCTTTTCAAAGAGATAATACATATACACAAATAATGAAACAGATGGCTAATTACATACTATTATTCTATCTTAGTTGATTGTTCTCTTCATTTATAATAGCTACACTAAATCCAGAAGGGATTTCCGATGTTTTTTAATGATAAATAATATCATATAAAAAAAAACATTATTTACCTTGAAGTCAATACTTACGTTACAAACAAATCATACATCGTGATTTATATCAATACTTTTTATTGAATGTCTACAGTGAGTGCGTCATAATTCCCACAAAATATTTTTTTCACATAGGTGAAGAGAGCAAATCAACTTGTCTACAAAAACCTATTTTGCGAATTTTTCAAAAATCAAATAAAATTTTGGCAAAATATCGAATTTCAAATATTATTAACTATATGTGAATATGTTTTTTTTTCTTCGTTCATGTAGAAAATTTGTAGAGATTGTTTTCTGATATCGTCATGAAAAAAGGATTAGAAACAAGAAAGCTTTAAAGTTTATTACTTCTAATCAATTTTGCATGGAGAATGAGAAAACAATCTGGAAAAAATTTCTAGAGAATGAATTAAAAACACACTCATGTATATTTTATGATACTTAAAATTCTTTGTTTTGTCAAAATTCCATTTTCAAAACAAAAAAATTGCAAATTAGTTTTTTCTAGACCGGTTGATGTGCTTTTTTCATCCAAATAAGAAAAAAGCTGAAAAAAAAATATTTGGAAGAAATTTTGCATACTGCGCACCAGATGTCAAAAAAAAATATCAGCTGTAGTTATACACATTACCTTTTCTCATGTAAGCTTGTTCGCATTGATAACGACAATCTACATAGAGTTTTTGATTTCAATGATGTTATTACAATAAAAAAGAAAAAAGCTGCAACTTTAATTTCTTCAAATAGATTTTGAAGTATCGATTGAGTCTATAGTGAACAAGTTGTTTTTTTTATTCAAGTTGTCGAAAACCTTTTTTCTTTTCACGCTAAATAAACTTGAATGAAAAAGATATGAGTGGGTAGTTTAACACATTTATAAATATTGATTTATTCATCACGCATACGAACATACATTCATTTGTGTATTTATTTGAATACTTAAAAACAAAAAACTACGATTAAAAGTTTGTGAAAACTTTATTTTCTTTTTTTGAAATTTTTTATATAGATTTTCACATACACCAAATGTTGATTACTATTACTAAACAACTATCAATGTGAATGATGGAAGATAATTAAACATTCATAATTCTTTTACATCTTGATACGAATACAAAAATGAAAAAAACCTAACACATTAGAATTTTATTAGGATATTTGAATTTTTTCATGAATTGAAACTAAATAATATTGTCAATCTAAGTTGAATAATAATATTTGTTTAGTTTTTTTTCGAATAATCTAAAACTATGAGATGTGAATTTATCATTTTTTGAGAAGTTATCAAAAAATTTTGTTTTGACTGTTTACAAATATTCAAATGAACGATATTATTTGAATTAACAAGAATATCAATCTTTATCTCGTTTCATTTAAAATTATTTCTAGATTATCGATTTAATTTAATTTTCACATACACTCTTTATATTTACGGATACGTCTATATCGTATTCGACTGGACCTCATACAAAATATCACGTTGTTAATGATTTGCATCTTATTGATTTTTTTAAACAATTTAAACAAAAACAAAACAAATTATATGTAGAATATATATGCTTTCATGAAATATAACACAAGACCTTGTGATTATCTTTGGCATTATTTCTTTACCAAATAGAAAAAGAAACGAAAGATAAAGGCAATTTATTGGTATATAACAGTAACCAATCAAAGTTTATCTTTAAAAAGATCATTGTTATTAACCTTGTTTGTACTAGACAAACAATGTAGAAATAATTTCAAATGAAATTAAATATCGACTTCATCTATCCTGTCAGTTCATTATTCAGAATTCAAAAGTGACAACTAAAATATAGTAAAAATCCATCATATCACGAGAGGATTTGTTGCTTCTGTCTTGCCTCTATTGTAAGTCANAGCGTTTTAATGGAATAAAATATCATTTTTCTTTCTTAAACTATTTAGCATAAACTATCAAAACACAGTATAAAAAATGTACAGACACACATCTGTTTTTTAGGTTCAATACCAAGTTCTGGGATTAAGCTTCGTAGTTTTAAAAACCACTCGCAAAAAATGCCCAGTCGCCTCTTTTAGGCACCTTTTTATGTTCATGCAAACATCTTAGCCTCGGCACTAGATTAGAAAAGCAATTCAGCCCTTATAATGAGAAGCATTTTGTAGAGCTTGAATTTCTGCATCTTTTGATAAAAAAAGAATAGTTTTTGTAAATCGAAGTTTCGATAAAATTAACGCGAAAAAGTACGATTCCATTGGCCGAGATTGTTTTACTGATGTTTTGCGGTTTTTAAAGCCGAAACAATTAAGCTTATAAGAGCAAACACACCACGAGAAACACCGAAAAATTCCACATCTCTTACTATGAAGATACATTTTTTGAGCTGCAATTAACTGGGCAAAAATTCTTATACACAATTGTCTCATTTACCAGTTGAGCAGTTAATGTTTTTGTGGCATCTAGTACCATTAGTGATACAAGAGAAGAACAAATGCTCATTTTGCAAGGAACATATCAATAAAATCTACACTAAATTCTCTATCTTTTAACATCAAAACGAAACTTCCTCATCAAGTGTAAGTTGAGAAAACAGCATGTCAAAAGTCGGCAATTTATTCTGCCGCACCCGTTAGTTTTCTTCTTTCACGCATTGATGAATGGCAGCAAAGTACCATTAAAAAAGTGAAACAAGCTGGTAAGCAAGCTCGAAAGGAAATTATTAAATTAATAAATTTCAAACGAATGAAATTGACAAATCATTTTGAAATATTAACTCAAGAATTTAAAACGCTAAGAGAAACTGAAAGCTTTATTGAACAAGATTTAACACGATTAAAACAAATGATTCATCAATTGAATGAAGATTTAGAAAATTTAACTAAGCCATCTATCACCAACCTGCATGTAAAACAAACTGATGAGATTGCATGGAATCAACGCATTAACATCAGAAACAATAAATCTTGTGCTACGGAGAACCAATTGAGCCAGCAAACATCGACAGGTGAGTGTATTAAAGATTTTTGAAATCGAAAAGTTTGATTTTTTTCTTTGCATGTTTTACAGATCAAAGTTTACTAATATGTAGCATGCATGTACCAAATACGATTAAAACAAGAAATAATAATGACGACAACCATGATGAAGATGATTCATACAAACGAACTTCTACAAATTGAAAAATTGCTCAATTATCACCTGTTGAAGCAAAAATAGAAGAACAAGATGAAAATATTTTATTTTGTGAACGAGCTAAACTTTATAGTTTTTAGAGAATACATCCTATTCCGCGATGTTGAACATTCCGGAATCACTTCCGTTCAATTCCGGGAACTCGATCATGATTCTGTAGAACAGACTTAATTGATATTGATCGGGTTCCGTCGATTTCCAGAATTCCTGGAATTGAATGAAGACGAAGTTATAGGAAATTCCTAGGTATTCCTTCTGATTCCGGGAATTCCTTCTGATTCCGGAATTCCGAGAATTCCTTCTGATACTGGAATTCCGGGAATTCCTTTCAATTCCGGAATTACACGGAATTCCTAGACATTTCGGAATTGGTGAAACTCGATCGGTGTCGAGTAGGTCTATTATGCCGAATGATGATCGAGTTTCCGGAATTAGATAGAACTGATTCCAGGGGGAACTGATTTCGGAATATTCAACATTGCGGAATAGGATAACTGCTCCGTTTTTATGCTGAATCAAATCAAATGAAAGAACGTGGTATGGGTGAAATGAAAATTTTACAACATAAAACAACAAATCTTTGTCGTATTTCTATGCGTCATGAGCAAGGGTTGAAATTGTGCGTAAATCATCAAATAACATCACAAATGGAATTAAAACCACATCAAACTTCAGAAAATGCTTATGTTTAGTCCGCTATAGATTTTAGTGATGATGAAGCAAAAGAAGAAATATTTTGTGTAAGATTTAAATCAAGTGATCAAACGAAAAGATTTGTTCAACAATTTAATGAAATTAAACAAGCAAATGCAAACATTCGGCAGTAAGATCCAAAAAAAAAGTGCTTCATGAAACATTGTTCTTATTCTAAATTGATATGTATTATGCATTTGTGTATATGTGCCGATATTGTTTTTTATTACTATTAACATGAAAACATGAAGAAAAGGTAGTCACGATTGTCTTTGAACAAATGTTTTTATATATGACAATTGCGAATGCTAGATAATTAATCGGAAAGATAATCAAATGATTAATTGATTGATATCGCTTATTAGAAATATGCTAATGCCTGTCAATAAAATTCTTCTTGTTCTGAATATCGCTATATTTGCTTTTCAATTTCTGTCTAACTTCAATCTGTTGATTGATCGAAATGTAACTTCTGGTTAGTCGTAGAAAGGCGAAAAGGAAAAATGTCGAAACTAGAAAAATATCGTAAAAACAAACATGTCTCCGGTAAATGCTGACTCTAATCCTTTATAGTTTATTATTGGTGTAAGAGTGAAATAAACCAAAACAATTGCTATTCAGCATTGTATAGATAATGTTGGCGAACGATATTATAATAGTCTTATAAATATAATCGAATATTACGATGCATTGTCTTTTACAGTTGCTAAACGAAAAACAAAGACACTGTTATTCATTTCGTTTTTTTTATCTCTTGACTTATGTATGATCTATGTTACAATGTTAGTATTATGTCAAAAATAAAGAATGTCTTATTAGTTGAAATGTTCGATATTTTTTTTTTCTTTCGGTCTTTCCATAAACATATACCTAACTTTTCTGAAATATTGACAGAAAAATGCCCTAATTCCAGTAAATAGTCAATATCGTTTCGCGAAAATCATTTCGTACTCAATTATAGAAACAAGTATTTATTTTCTAGGAGTTATCAGTTTCTCGATAATCAAAATTCAAAGCTTCGTACTGCATCTCCCAGTCGAGAACATGAAAAGTTAGAAAATATTCGTTGAAATGCAAGATGAAAATATCGAGATTGAATCGATATCATTTATTTTTTGGTCTTTAGTAAAGTTTTTGTTTTGTTTTTAGCGAGCGTGGGAAAAAAACGAATTTATGCAAGGCTTGTCTTTTTTTTATACTCTCAAGTTTATTAAAACGAAAAACAGCACGAAAGGTTGCACGCTACTCTCTGTTTTTCGAGCTATATAAGGTAATTAAAATGAAATCAATCACATATTCATCTGTAAGAACAACTGACTCCACGTCATGACTAGTTGGTAGTCTTATGGATGTCTTTCTGTTGAAAAGATGTTTGATGACAAAAGATCGATTGATAAGTACTTTCGACCTTATCGAGCTGTTATCTAGTTATCTCATTACTTATCTGAATTTATGACGTAGGGTATTACACCATCACAATGCAATGTTAGTTATCTCTTACATGAAACTGAGAAGTATAAATAGATTTGTGTCGTTTAGCAACAGTAAAAATTTACCTTCAAAAACTATTGAACAATGATGAATTTTACTGGAACAATTGTTCTTATTTTTCTACTACATCAAATGGGTTTTATTGAATGTCTACGATGTGCACGTGATTGTGGTTTTGTTGCTTTTCCTCTCAATCGTCCAGTACCCATGAATGCATGTCAACTTGCAGAACAAGATAATGCCCAATGTTCAGTAATTGTAACAATTGATTTCAAGAAACGTTTTGTTACCGGTGTATTAAATATAGGAAATCATGTTAGTATTGCTACTCTTCGGATGGAAACTAAATTTCAAGTAGAATCAGGTTCAATCATGTCAACTATATGGTATACATGTGCAATGTCGGATTATTGTGATTTTGAATTTCTTAATGAACTAATGACTGATAAATTAGCTAACTTGAATGCAATATCTGTTCAACAAAAATTAATTGATTTACTCTATAAATCAACACCTGATCCAACAGATATTCAATGCACTAAAGAATTATGTCCAGCTAATAGTTTTTGTCAAGCAGATCTACAAAACACGGTAACATCACAATATAATTATACATTCATTAATGAAAGTTTACCATGTGTTCATATGTCATCAAACAATAGTTTATTGGAAATTAGTCAACGATTTTCATATTCTGCATTTCAAGTAGCGGCAATGACTCTTTTATGCAATCATAAAGAATGCAATAATAACAGAACTGTAGAAGAAGCTTATGCATTAATTCGCAATGAATTCACTATACCACTTAATTATTCTATATTAAGTATTAACAGAACTTCTATCATAACAACAACATCGTTGCTATCTGGTGGTTCATTTTTAGTTCTATCATATGGTATTACCATTTTTTTTCAGCTATGCTTTTTCTTTTATTTTTTTTAAATAACGATCAGGAATGCTAACATTTGCTTTCTATTGCATACTGAAATAAAAAACGTCAGAGCACTTAGATTGTCGTATAAATGTTAATGCACTTTATCTATTGTGAAATTTTTATTCCTTGTTATATTCAGAAAAACGAACAAAGATTTTTAAAAAAAGCTGTTAGCGCAATCTCTGTGAAATTACAATGTGAAACACAATATAACTGCTGTTGTTAGTCACAGGAAAATGACTTTATTCTATCTATTTTGGGACATATTTCTTCATCATCCTTTTCCTTACTCCTCCAGGAATGCAATACGACACTAGTTCATACACGGTCTTGGATCTGTCACAGTCTCTGGGAGGGGAGGGGGATGGAGTGGATCCGAATTTCTACTTTTATACTTCCACATTCGTTTTGGATCATGCTATACAAAAGTATATCTTAGTATATTGGAATATGTAGTTCGAAGAAAACAAATATTTTATTGTTCATCATTTAAAATGCAATGCAATACTCTTGAATAAAAAAAAAGCTCAACTATCCTCAACAATACATTCACATATACCAGTATATATAAAATGATTATCATTTTAGAGAATTCATATAGAATAAGTAAAATATTAAGATTTGACATATCAATGTTTCAAAGTTGCTATGAAATAGACAAAATTTCAAATGATCAATTTCTTGAAACGACTCATTTTTCAAAGCAAATGAAAATAATGAAACGATTGCTTCGAATAAATAAAATTGCAATAGAATACAAGAAAATGATTTGAATTGTTAACAACCAATAGAAGTTTTCTTGTAGCGATGATATATGGGAAACGTTTTTGAAACTATTATTCGTTAGAATATATAACAAGAGAAAAGAAAAAGACTCGAACGAAAACATCTGATAATTAATCGATTCCATCTGGATACTGTTCATTCAACTCAAAATTGTTACAGTGCATGGAGCATCACATCTTTCTTATATGTACAAGCCAATTGTTTTCTTTCCAAATCTGAATAATCAACAAAGCTTTTAGGACTGAAATGATCTAAGCTGTCATACCGAAACCGTGATAAGAAGTATTGATCTAATTAGTATATAATAAACTTAAGCAAGTTATAACCTTGTAATTCAAGAAACAATCAAAAATAAGAAGAATATTAAGTCAATAGAATATATCTGCTTTTTCTTTGGTTTATCAACGTATTTACTTTTTATCGTAAAAAAAGAGAACTTGTTATTTCTTATAAAATGGCAGGGAAAAGTTTAGCGCCCTTGTAATTTTTTAGATATTTTCTTTATACTAATGGCTAGGATGAATCAGAGAAAAACCTTTAAGTAGCTGAAAAAATTTTCCATCGAGAACTATATATTTTCTTCTTCTATTGAAACTTTATGCGGAAAGACTTTCTGGAAAACCTAAATTTCTAAAAAACATTTTTCTGGATTTCATCGGAAAGCTTTTCCAAATAGGCTCATCTGAGAGAGCAAACATTTCTGAACATAATGAGATGTTCCTGCGTCCCTGTGACATGTCTTCATGAAACTACTACGATTTTATGAAATGTATTGAAGCATAAAACATAAGAAACTTTCGAAAAATGGCCTTGAGACCATTTGTAGATACACTGCAGTATGATGAAGAGAAATCATAGAGAGCTCCATGTAGTGCTTTAGGTAGATTTGGATGTGTTGGTGCAAATACGAGTGTAAATTCTCTCTCCACACATCAAACTCACAATCACATCCACAGCCTCTTTCATTATTTGCCTTAGTTTTTTATCTCATTACGAATATGACATGATTGAACAGTACATGAATTCTCATCTTATAGCGATAGGAATTTATGTCTATCCATAATACAAACAATGGCGCGCATGATATTGGTTCCCGTGTTGTCGAATAGGGTTATAGTCGGCTAAGCATAACCAACAGAATTCATATTTACAATGGCGACATGTCATGTGGTCACATCCTTCATTCTTCTCAATATGTGCATTGCATCTAGGACACTCTTTGGTATGATCACGGAGCCAGTTCTGATTTTGTTGCTCGTCCTGATCGGATTTCAATTTTCGGTCATATTCCATGCAGTTCATCCCAGCATGCCACCTAATTCGATGATGGGCACACGTTTTATTTTCGCAACGTACACACTTGAAAATGGGCCCTCCATCATCAACGAGTTGTCCACCCCAACCGCACCCATGTGCACACCAGACAAAGTTCTTCATTCTCTCGACATATCTCATAGTCAATTGATCTTCAAATCTATTCACAGCTGTTGTATACCGGTCCAGAGATGTGTTAAAATCAACTAGAAGTCTTTTAACCGTGTCAAAATCGAACGAAGCACCACAATCTTCCTCCGGACAGTAGACATCAGCTGTGGAACAATCCTTAAAGGCATTGTATGTGTTCAGACGCACACAATCAGTACAAATTTGGCGTTGAGCGTGTTGACATGCCGAACTAAAAAGTTCTCCAAAGTCAGCGACGGATTTTTCATTGAGACAGACGACACATTCACGAGTGCGTGGTTTTGCTGTTCTAAAAAGATCATATGTATATATGGAAAAAATGATAAATAGCTTATCACTCACGGAATTCGCGGTAGTTTGAGCGTTTGTGGCCGAGCAGACAGATGTCTAGGTGCCGGTGATGGAACATATCTCCACATGGATGAGGAAGGTCTTGATGCTGAAAAATGTCAGAAATGCATATCTATCGTACGAAACTCCTATTTTCAAAAACATAAGTGTAAGAATGTTTTGAATAGAATAATAGAGTAAGTATGATTTCCAATTGTTGTGGTGCATAAAATTCTAATTAATAGTAAAAACGATAGAATTCAGCATGTTTTCTCACCTGCTAAACACTCGTCGAAAGTTCTATAAGTCTGAGCGTATTCTTCCTCTTCCTCATCATATGAAATGGAATTTACCATTAATCGATTCGGAAAAGGTGTGAAATTTCTACGCAGGAGTCTTGTTGATTCGTAAAACGGCGTCGAAGCTCTTGCTGGAGTTCGTGCGCGTTGAATCATGGGTAAAGGTGACTGCCTTATTGCACTGAACACACGCCGTTCTTGTCCACCTATTGAATAAACAGAAAGCTAAAAGTTCATAGGGAAATAACGACATTGGTGCTTTCTGTCTTCAAATTCATTGCATGAACTTTCATCAGCTATTTAAAAAAGTAGAGTAGTCAGTGCTATGAGATCTTGATAAGTCTATTCAACTCACTTGATTCTTCGTCGTCTCGATCAACAAGTCCGGATTGCTCATATCTGACAACAATTATCATCGTCATAGAATAACTGTGTGGCTACTTATTACCTTTGTTCTAATTCCAAGCGTAGTGCACATTCGTGTTGCTCACAATCAATACGTCGTTGTTCATATCTTGTTTGAAAGGTTTCCTTGATAAGAAGCATAGAGAAGCATTTATGGTCAAATCTCTACTATACTTACGGATTGTTGTGAGTATTCTTCACATTTTGTCATCTGGTTCAGATATTCAAGTGCATTGCAGTAAGCTACATATGCTAATTCTCGATCACCTTCCACGTTCAAACACTGTTCTGCTTCACTTTTGACCGTCTTATATAATTTTTGAAATCGTTTGAATGTTAATGGTTGATTACGGTTATGACGAACACCAATTTGAGCACGTAAATCAGCCATGCTTCTAGCAAAGTACAGAGGTATCGGTTTCACCATTTCTTTCTTGCTCACGACAACGTTAATAGATAAATGTAACAACACAGGTTATCTCACTGGACTTTATATTCCGATTCAGGATTGTTATCTTCAAAACACTTCGCAATAATTTATGACAAAACAAATATCTTGCTTTTTTGAAGAAAAAGCTACGATAAATAGTCATGTGTTTGATCTCATACTTAGGGGTACCCAAAAGTAGTGGCGGAGGTACATTATTGTCGTATAGAAGGCTTGAGAAAATTTTCTTTTTATATGAAATGATAGAGAAAATAAAACTCTATTTTTCTGTACTATTTCATCCCTATTCACCTGGTACCATAATAATAAAATTTCGATAGAAACTTTTTTT
>CAJNSZ010000307.1:26667-51731 GCA_905329745.1 Rotaria sp. Silwood2 | reverse complement strand
TGAGGGAGTGCCATGGAAAATTTGGTGACGTAAGCTCTTACAGGGACTGAATCAATAAAGAACAGACAAACTTTCTTCTTTATATATATAGATTTGAAAAAATAGAATAAAAAACAATAAAATTCTTCCTGACTATAATATGTAAACATAGTTGCAATCATAAATCTATAAATCAGACCAAATATTATCTGGTTCTTCACTATTGTCTATACTTTCAATGATATTCAAACAATAATCATGATCATCATTTATTTTATACGCATTGTTTCTTCCATCAGAAGCTATTGACGTGAGATGAGAACCCATTGTAATTTTATTCCTACGGCTGCGGTATCTGACTGTTTAAACAAAATATAGACAATGCTATCCGTGGAACAAGAAAAAACAAATCAAACGTATAATATATCCTCAAGCAACAATCAGATTCATATTAGAAAATTGAACAAACGAAGAAAACTGTTTAGACAAAATATAAATAACTCGACAGAATAAAAACCTCGAAAAATGTTCGATTATCCTATTAAATAAAAAGTTAATGTCGATAGATTTTCACTATCAGTTTGATTTTTTTTTCTGATAATCGAATCATTTTCTTGTTATATATGTCGTATGAAGCACATACTCATCATGATCAATACAGAATATCTCTATACTTATTATAATAAATACTAGTCAATTCTACTCAATAAAAGTAAAGAAATTTTTTTTTATAAACGTTTATTTAGATAAAGTTTGTAAAATTTGCATAGGCATATTGTTTAATATGTTGTCCTATTCAATATAGTATACTTTAGAAAAAAAGACCAAAAAATTTAATAATAATATAATTAGAAATCTAATTAATTATATCGATATAATATTATATTGTAAGATTTAAAATTTATTGAATTTAGTATATGACTCTGATTTATATTCTGAATAATCTAAAAATATTTTAATGAAAGATCAAACGATACATACAGAATAGGAAAGCCAATATAAAATTGTAGCCCAACTTGCAGCTCCAGTTGATATCTTAAATTTGTCATATTTAAGATAAGTAAAAAAGAATTTCGAAAATGTTTGATCATTTCCTCCAATAAAAAATGCATAACAAACAAATACTATTGAAAGTGTTAAACCATATTGAAAAAATCCGCGACCGCATGTACGAGGAGAATATGGAGAATATTTATCTGTATCTATTAAATTATTTGAATTTATTGGATTCGTACTTACAGATGAATAATCAACCTAAATTAACATTAAAAAAATTTCCTTTTTTTAATTTTTATTATTATTTTATTATAACCTGTTGAATTTCTAATCTTCGTTTTTGATTTTTTTGTTCTTCAATATAGAAATATATATGTCCAATAGCAAGTAAAAGACATAACACAGCAGTTATTGAATAAGGAGCAATAATAGATGAATTAGTTAATGTTGAATTAACAGATGATAATGTTGAATTTACTTCGGTGTTATTTTTAGAATTAATCGATAAAGATGATTGACTAAGAAACGGACGAACAAGTAAATTAACAATAATGGCACCAACTCCATATCCTAAATGAGCCGTATTTAATGGAGCCGCTGCATTTTTACCCCACATTGTTAATAATATATTTGTTCCACCTATATAGAAAGCAATTTTTACACTTATTAAAAAATATATTTTATATAAATTAGGATTTTGGTTTTTTTTTTTTGTTAATTTCGATTACATTCAAATTAATATTGTGTCTCTAATTGGGCTCAGATTTACCTAAAGACACAGTTCGATTTAAGAATATGTTGCCAACTCTCCTCTCTTTTCGAAATTTCTCAACAATGAATGAACAGAAAATTTTGAAATTTTTCGACCATGATGACTAGAGAAAAATTCTTCATAGAATCAAAGTTCTATGTGATCTACTATTTTTCACAATAGCGATAAATGAGCCCAATATTTGCCGCATCCGTATTTTTCAAAATGTTACATTCAATCGAACTGAAAATTTTTTTTAGAGATGCCAGATTCTTTTTGAGTTGGGCGCTTTTCTTCAGTTTATTTGTATTTTTTCTCCTTGGACTAAAAAAGCAAAAATATAGAAAGTATCCTTAAAAAAGAATGCGTTTTTAAATAAAGTTGTGTTTTTTTTTCAAGACCGACCGAAAATCAGAAGAACAATAGTTTTTGAAACAAAAAAATATTCATCTCAAACAGTGTCTATTGTATACGTAAAAGAATTTCAGTTCGATCAAAATTCCTAAGACGGAGACATGGGCGGCGTTTCGGTACTTTTTTTTTCATGATAAAATTACTTTGAGAAAAACGCAAAACAATCGAAAGTTTTCTCTATTATAATAGGCATAACCTGAAACTATATAACATATAAAAAATGAAAAATAAAAACAAAAGTTTTGAGTAAGAAAAAGAGGGAGATATTCTTTACGAAAAAAACCAATATTATATTGCTTGAATTAAATCTAATTAATAAATTAAAATAAAATAAGAAAATAAATTTGAATATGTTGAAAAATTTTCAAATTTCGTTCTATAATATTCAAACATATAAACAAACCTAAATCTGTAAGACCTTGAGCAGCACCTTGAAAAAAAAATAAAATACACATAAGTAGCAATGATGTCACAAATGATGTAGCAAAAACGGCTAAAAAAAAAAGAAATTTTTATTGTTTTTTTAATAAATGAATATATTACCAATAGCAGGTAAAATAAATGCACAAACAAGAAGACCCTCGGAATGTTGTTTGACAATATTTGGCAGAAAAGCACCAAAAATATTCGCTATTAAATAACCTGCAGCTCGTGATGCAAGTGCTGAACCCATACCACTATAATCAACTTGAACATTTGATGCTAGAATTGGCATTGTTGGACCAACCAATTCAAGATGAATACCCTTTTTTTTATTTTTTAAATAAAATAAATATATTAATTATCTCTTAAAAGATACGCCTATCAGACTAACGAGGGAACCATCCGAGATGTCAAAAAGCTTTTCGGTCGAGGATATGATGGTTAGATAGGCCATAGCTAGGAGTGATATACCCTAAGTTAGTTCGGGCCCAAGTTGAGATATCGACCTTTAACTAGAATTTGCGTATGGAATCCCATCTTCTCCATAAAATCAGAGTTTTGAATTTTGAGGTAAGACTTTGCCCACATCAAGGTCTCAACCAGAATAGTTCATACACAAAGTTTCAGAATTTTTGGACTAAATCATTCTCGAGATATAATGTTTTCAAAATATCCATGCATACAGCAATATCCGTAAAAAACTGTGTTTATGCTAACAGACTCATATCTCGAGAATGTTTAGTCCAAAAATTCTGAAACTTTGTGTATGAACTATTCTGGCTGAGACCTTGATATGGGCAAAGTCTCACCCCAAAATTCAAAACTCTGATTTTATGGAGAAGATGGGGTCCCATACGCAAATTCTAGTTAAAGGTCGATATCTCAGCCAGATCTCAACTTGGGCCCAAACTAACTTAGGGTATATCACTCCTAGCTATGGCCTATCCAACCATCATATCCTCGACCGAAAAGCTTTTTGACACCTCGGGTGGTTCCCTCGTTAGTCCAGTTGCGAAAAGTCCTAACTTTAACAGTTGATGTTTGATATTGCTTTTGACCAAGACTATCAGAAACGATAGATGCTAGGATAGTTGGATATAAAGACTTTTGAAGTGAGTACAAATTTATACATGAATTTCATTTAAAATATTTGAATTCCTTTGTCAGTGGATTGGATATATATTCAAAAACATCTGCCTGTGATGTGATGAAAGTAATCTTAATTTTGTAGTGGACTGTTAATGATCGATTTATTCAAACAACTGTACATTTTATAATAAAAAAGGATTTTTCACTGAACCTGTGGCACAGGAGAAGAAACGATTTTTTAAAGGGTGTATAAGTGTTTAGTATAATGCGTGAATAGTTATGTTTTGATCGGCAGCCTACTGTCTGCATATTGACGGTAGTGCAAACAAATGTACAACATGGGTAATTACCTGAATTTGATAATCATATATAAGACAAATACAATTTTATGCATCAAAAATTGTCCTTCCATGTAAATCAAAAAATCTAGAAGGGGTACCTCCAAAGAATTTTTCATATAGAATATTTCTTAATGTAATACAACTAATGTTTGGTAAATGACACGATTTTCTATTCGGTATCTTCTTTTTTTCTGAAAAATTTTAATGATTTCTGTCATGATCTGTCTGCAAAATATATTGCTTTCATAATTAGAACGCCATTTTATCACAGTTTTCTATACGTTGAACTTTTCATCCTTTGTCTTCGCTTAAAAAGTAAGAACTTACGGCAAAAAATTTAACTTATTTAAAATGGATTTGTTAATTACATCTGAAAATAACACTAGAAGAAATAGCTTCTCAGCTGGTATTAACATTGTACTCTTGTGCTTCATAGAGTACGTTAGTACACCGTTCTCTCATGATCATGATATGTGCTTTTTTTGCATTACAAAATATCAGCATGAAAATAGGATATTGATTTAGGATGAACGAAAAACTTCATTTGAAAAGTCATAGAGTTAAAGATATCATATGTTTTTGGATTCTAGTTCTGCACATGTCTAATCCTGACATGCTCTTTTAAATAAAAGAAAAAAGATTAAGGACATGGAATGAAGGTCCACAGAGAATTTCAAGGTGCCAAATGAGCAATTTCTGACTCTTGTTTGTTGAATATCTCCTGAAAACATCATGATATACGGTTGAACATTTAACCATATTCTGAAAATGTCATCAAATTTAATATATCTAGCTCGAAATATTTATTTACGAGATGATGGTCTCAAAATATTAAATAGCACATACCTTCTAGTGACATCTTTTCATTGGCTAATAATTCTAATATTAAAATTTTTTTAATAATTCATTAATATTTTAAATAAAATATTTCTCAAATTATCTTTAAAAACAAATTTTGTCTTAAAATCAATAGTGTATTTTTAACTTTAAAACTCTCTCAAGACGTACAAGAGAGTCCAATGGCAATCAATTGTTTGTTATTTATTCTATTTAGATTATAAAAAATTTTTCTATATTTAATATCAATCATTTATCGAAATTCTTTTAGATATATTAGCCAATCTAACACACGAGCATTCTTTCTAATACAATGTCTCGACGTGTTCGTACAACAACAACATCTGGTATATCTTCAATATCATCATCTAAATCAAAGAAAATTTCCATTCCCATTCGAAAATTAACTCATAATGTTATACAAAAGAAAACATCAGTTAAAAAATCTTCATCAACAAAACGTTATCTCGACCAATCATCGTCAACAATAATACAACCAAGACAAAAACGTCTTTCAAGTTTAACAGCAACAGCACTTCTTCAATATTGTACAAGTATTCTTTCACCATCAAGAAAATTAAATCGTTCAATAAAATCAACTTCTACTCTATCGAATAATTCAAAAACAAATAAAGTAAATATTTAATGCAAAAAAATTCAAAATCATTTTTTTTAAAAAAAAAATTCTTTTTCTAGACAAAACAATTATCAATAGAAAATAAACATATTCCACGAAAACGTCAAATTTCAAATGTTTCCTCGAAATCTGATATTAAACTTACACAAACGGATACTCACATGCCTATTCGTATGCGTCGTGAAGCAAGTTCACGTGCATCAGCTATGATTATGCAACAAAATGAAATCGAACGTAGTCGTTATAATTATTCTCTAATTAATAAAAATTCAACATCAATTATTCGTCGACATCGTACAAATAAAGTTGATATTCCATCTAAACAACCTTCTATTCAATTAAATTCAAGTAATATCCCATCACATCCTATTCCTACATCTATAATCGATATACCAATTCAAATTGAATATTCTCAATCATCAAATAATTCTCTACAACCTTTATCATCAACTAATTTAAAATATCCATTATTAACGGAAGCTATTTTAGCTGAACATAATCGTTTATATGAAACAATACCTATATATCATACAACAAAACGTGATAATCTTATTAAATGGACACAAGAAATAGATTTACATGAACGTTTATCACCACCACTACCATATTCTGAACATGAAATACCCATTGAATCATCAAATCATTATAATTCAATAAATAACAAATCTACAGGTTTAATATCATATTTTATAAATAGAAAAATCTATATTTTCTTTTTAAGTATCATTAATTCCTGATTCAAAAATAATTGATTCTATGACTTTGAATACATCAACACATTCATTGGAACATTTATCAACAAGAAATAATATTAATAATAATCCTAATTTTCTTTTTTCATCAGCTGCATATTCTCTTGATTTACATTCATTTTATCCTATTTTACCATGTTGGCAATATTCAAGTAAGCTATATGAATAATTTATATCTTATTTATTTATTTATTTGTTTGTTCAATGTTTTGATATTTTCTATATGCGTATTTATTTGTTAAATTTTTCTTGTATTATAAAAGAACAAGTTGAGTTTTTAACTAATGATCCCATATATATATAGAAAGAAAATGAACATGGAAATATCAATCAATTATACTGTCCGTTTTCCATTACCATGTTATTCGATTATTGTAGATAGAAAAGAATACTTTAACTGTGACTGAAAAACCAGCTATTGGTATGTAAGAACTTCGAATAAATCTGCACATACAGTCACATATTTATTCTTTACGCTTTCTTTTATTTCCCTTTTTTTTCTTTTCCGTACTATTTATTGCACTATTAAATATATGATTTTAAAGAGAAACTTAATGATTTATCTTCTTATGCTTAATTATATTTAAATATTTCATTTTCATTTGTTTTTGTTTTTTGTTTTATCATATTTAGCTTGGCCATATCATTCATCAACATCGTTACACCATCAAATCCAATCATCATCATCATTAATAAATCAGAAAACATCTGTCATACATTCTGAAAATAGACTAAAACAATTATCAATATTTGATTCAAAAGAAAAACAAGAAGAATTATTGTTATCAAAAAACGATAGATTAACATTTCATTTACATACACATCATCATCATCATATACATAATAATACAAATTCATCATCACAAAAATCATCTAGTTTGATTAATAAAAAGCAATATCAAGAAATAGAAACGATTTTAAACTCAAATAATAATAATAATAATCTTATTGAAAAAGAATCTCAACATATATCATCAACAATTGAAAATAATATATTAAATCTTTCAATAAATAAAGAAACAATAAAAAAAACGACGCGAAGAAAATCTTCTCCAATCAAAAGACATATTAATAGTGGAACAAAATCGAATAGGTAAGAATAGAAAAATTTCTTGATTTTAAAAACAACATGAATTGATTCGACATTTGCTAATTTTTTTCACAAAAGTTTAGGATAAGAATGCTTTCATTAGATCGATAGGAACATTTTTGATTGAATTGTTGAGATTAAAGGCACCACATATTTCGATGCTTAAACGAAACAATATTATACATATAATACTGAACGTTTCATTTTCTTTCAAAAATGAAGATTTAAGGCTTTTTGTATCTATCTGATGATTTAACGTTTTCTTTGGAACCGTCGAACTCTACACATCACACAGTTTCCTTTGAAAATGTTTTTTCATGTTTTTCCTCTTCAATTGTTTTTGTTGAACACTGAGATTTAAGATTTTGTATGAAAAAAAGATATATCTTTAACATAATGACAATAAACTATGAGAAAAAATAATTTGAACATCATTTATTCTTTTTCTTTATTTATTTAGTTCATCTAGTTCATCAATATGTGACAATATTCCACAAATAAATAATTCTATGATAACAATACCGGAAAAAATAATAAATAATAATCCATCAAGAATTATTTTATCACCATCGAATAATCTCAATTTAAATGATAATTCATCTATTGGAAATAAAAAAACTTCTGAATGTATTATTTCTAAACGTCGAACTATTTCATCAACTACGGCAAATTCTATTACAAATATATCAATAGCAGATGAAAAACGTACACATTCAGTATCAAATATTTCTTTACGATCAAAATCATCAATAAACAAAAAACGATCATATTCACCAACATTATCATTATCAAATAAAAATTCTGTTCAAAGAAAAAAACAAAAAATTTCAAATTATTGGATTCTATTTGGAAAATCCGAACAAAAACTTGTTTCAATTCATGTAAGTTATTATTCTTATATTTTCAAATTTTCATTTTTTTTTAAATTTAAGTCTGATAAACCACCAGTCATTCGCGAATGTTATTCATCAATTCAACATATAACAGAAAAAGATATAATTAATTCTAATGATTGTGTTATACTACGTCCTGAAACTGATACAGAGAATAATGATATACCATATGTAGCTAAAGTTAAATGGTTTTGGAAAGAACCAACATCAGGTAAACGAATTTTTTTTATAAATTATTATTATTATTATTATTATTTTCTTAATTGAAATTTTCTATTTTTAGATGAAATTCAAATGTCACTTATTTGGTATTATCATCCTGAACATACGGAATTACCAGCACGTGCTAAACAACGTTTTTTACAAAATGAACTTTTAGCTTCAAGATATTCCGATTGTATTAATGTAGCTTGTATTGAAGATAAATGTTATGTACTTAATTTAAATGAATATAGTCGGTAAGGATTTTTCTTGATAAATGATCAAGTTCTATAGATTGGATCTATTGAGTATGTCCGTCCTATTCGGAACATAAGTCTGAATACATGATTGTGTGTTTGATTCGAATCCGAAAGATTTTGGCCTTTGATACTTGGTATGAAAAATCATAGCCAAGCAGAATTCAAGCTTTTCCTGCTATAGAAGAATTCATTTAGTTAATTAATTTCTCGTAAATTTGGAACTTTATTTGCATATTTTTGAGCTGAGAAAATGTAAAAAAGGTTAAGATCAATATTATTTATGACTTTTAAAAATCCGTTCCGAAATCCTATGAAAAAATTTTAATTAAAAATTACGAAAATAAATGAAATACAATAAAAAAAAATTCCTTGGAAATAAGAGAAGATTCAGTGTCGAACATTTCATCTTGAGAAATTTCGCTTTTTTGAGCCAGTCATTTTCATTCTCAAGTTTCCTTGTTTTTTTTTTTTTCTTATACAGTTATTGTCTTCGTGAAAAATCGACAAATCTCTTTGAACATTCTGAACCAGTCGGACAATTAAAGTTACTATTAAATAGAAATACTCCGACTGTTTATCATCGATTATTACCGGCCACAACTGTCGGTAATCAAAATATATTTTTTTGTCGCCATGTATATGATTATCGAGTTAAACGAATTTTAAAAAATCCAAGTTTAAATAATTTAAATTCTTATCCAATGACAACAACAATTTCTTCAACTACAACATTGAGCATGTGAATCTCATTTATTTTTTGTTTTATGTTTATCGTTATTTGAGTTTAACTAATATTGTCAATACAATTATGACATTTGAATCGTTTTCCTAATTTTCTGATTTCAACAGAAATGAAATAATAGATATCATTGTTTATTTACTATACAATAAAATATATTTGGCTAAAGTATGTGTGATATTCTCAAACTTCGTTTTTTGTTTCTGTCACTTATCATTGTTGGTATTCTTGTTGTTGTTTTTTTTTATTGTGCTATTATTGCTTCTTTCGGTTAAACTTGATCTTTAATGCTCATAGCAATGATTATTGTTAACATTTCTGTTGTACATTTTACTTGTTTTCTTTTTTTTTTTTTTACAAACAATAACAAATGATTTGAATGTATGTATATTTAATATATATTTTTGTTTGTTTGTTTGTAAGTTGTTTCTATCATTTCTCTCTCTCTCGTGTATATTTATATTTTAAAAAAGTATAAGAATGTTTTAATCTTAAAGTTTGTTTTTGTTTTAATGTAAATTTTGTTATTTCTAGATATATAATAAGAAACAACCATGTCAGCCAAAAGAGGTCGTGGTGGTGTCGGAGGTGGTAAATTTCGTATTTCACTCGGTTTACCAGTCGGTGCAGTAATCAATTGTGCGGATAATACAGGTGCAAAAAATTTATTCGTTATTTCAGTTAAAGGTTTTGGTTCACGACTCAATCGTTTACCAGCTGCTTGTGTTGGTGATATGATTATTTGTAAGTTTAACAATTGAATATATATATTTTTTAATATGTATGAGAAAATTTTCATATGATTAAAATGAGATAAAAATTGTTTGGTAGTTTGAAACTTAAATGACTGACTATTGTCTAATTGGTGATAGTGCCACATGGGATATTTAGAGGAATTTTTAATGTATAAAATCGTTTTTAATAGTGTTAGTCTATATATTGTATTCTATGGAAACGTTTCTACGTGCATCGAAAAGGCCGGCTTATAACTCTTTAAATTAGAAATTCTGTAAGTGATATTCGGAAAGAATATAAAATTCTGATATTAAACTAATGGTTTCCAATTTCTATGCGTTCCTTTAACACACTGAAGAATAAACGAATATTTTGTCAAATCACTTTTCGATAACCTGATAGAATGAGGTATTGGCAAAAACAAAAAATTGAACAGAGGATTTTATGATGTAAAACTTTGTCCATAATATTACATTTCTAGAAGATTAAGTAAAATGATGAGTATCTATTTCAAACATGGTTAATTTGTTTTTGTTGCATACGCTGAAATATATAATAATTCCTATTTTATTTTTCTTTAGCAACTATAAAGAAAGGCAAACCTGATTTACGTAAAAAGGTTATGCCCGCCGTCGTCATCCGACAACGTAAACCATTTCGCCGAAAGGATGGTACATTTATCTATTTTGAAGATAATGCTGGCGTTATTGTCAATAACAAAGGTGAAATGAAAGGTTCAGCTATAACAGGACCCGTGGCTAAAGAATGTGCTGATTTATGGCCACGTATCGCTGCCAATGCTCAATCTGTGGCTTGAAAAACCAAACAAATATTACCATCATATCGACAACAAAAAATAAAGAAAAAACAATTTCATATTGTTTGTTTGTTATTTTGATTAATAAGATCCTATCGAAATATACAAGCATGTTTTGTGAAGAAAAAGAAACCTTTTTTTTTTTGTTTTTTAATTTTATTCCAGTGTCAAAATAGAAAAATGCTCGAGAAAGAGATATATATATATATATCTCCAAGTGAAGATAAAGTTGAATGAGAATTGTTTTTTAGATTTATTGGTTAATTCATTCTTAAAAAAATATTATTTTCTTTTTTATTTGAATTTTGATCGATCGAGATGGATGCGGTTTGATAGAAAATGTTATATGTTTTAAACATTCATTTATTTCATTTGAATTTATTCGATCAGGAATATATATATATATATAGAAGGTGATTTGATATTTGTTTGCTTGGCTTATAATATATTGGTACTTGGCATAGATGTTGTTTTTGCGTTTGACATGAAAACAAGCTTGAGACGTTTTCATAAATGATGAATTTTTCTATTGAACATACTCATAAAGTTGATAAAACTTAATATATAATTTCATTTATTTTATGTTGAATATCTAAACAATGATAACTATTCTTATTAACTTTCAACATTGCTTATTTTTCAATTATAAGTTTCTTTTGAGTATGCATTTAGGAAAAAAAAATGAAATTCATTCAATGATTTCCCTTCTCTGTTACTGATGACAAGTAAACAGACATAGATTATTTTGGATATTTATGAACAATTTAAATCCTTAAATCAGAGTGCATGTCAATGTTGTTATATTTTTAGATTTTATAAATGACATCATTTATTGATAGCCTTGCAGCTAATGAAAAAACAGCAGTGATTATTGATATTGGACATGCATATACAAAGTGAGTAGATTAGATATTCATTTGAAAGCTTTTAAATATAGACTTAATTTGTTGATAACAATTCAATCTATAATAAATTAGGACACTTTTGTGTTATTTCTGTGTGCAAACCATCACTAATCAATCCAATATACAGTGTAAGTGATTGTGACCTGAAAAATTTGAGATCGAAGCGTGTATTAATATAAAGAAACTGAAATTTTCGAGTGGGTCTCTGAAGATTTCTGACCAGATCTTTGGACAATCGCTTCTTCGGTCAAGCAAGCTCGATTGAATGTTTTTTTTTGAATGCTCCGCTCTACAGAGCCATGCACTACAACCTTCAGAAGGCACGCTTCTTGATTCTATTGAGCTCTGATTCGCATGAATATAGGTTTTTGAGCCATGGTTAGGCTCACGGTGTTGTTTATTGTCTTGTACGAATGAATAAAAAAAGCGCCTATAGAAAAAGATTAGTGAACTAGGTAACTTTTGATTCCATGAGTCTATCAATTAAATGTTCACAATTCAGTTAGATCTTATCTGATAGAACTCAAACTCCCGAGACAGAGTTGGGAGATGTTTCATTTTTTACCATTTCGTAGAAGAGAATAGATCTTGCGACGAGACTCATTGTAGCTGAAAATCTGTATCCATGTGATGCTTCGCAAAAATTGCGGTGCGTGAAGTCCACTGCCGGAAAAGATCTGCAGATTACATGATTTTGTATGGCGAGTCCTAGTCTAAAAGATACATGAACTTAGATGAAATATTCACTAGTTCTTTCTCAATCGGAGAATCGGTTGTCTAAAGATTCGGTCAGAAATCTCCAGAGACTCACTCGAAAACTTTAACTTCTTTATAAAACTATACTTCTCGATCTTTCTATTCTGTAGAAGAGTTCTACGGAATTAAGTCAATTTAATTAGAAAAATTGATTGACGAACTTGTACAATGTTTATAAAGAAAAATAAATATCGACCAGTACAATCAATTCTTTTTTCCTATATGACATTATTATTTAACATCAAGTTCTTAATAATGAATTGATAGTTAATATTTAATTTAGATGTGGCTTTGCTGGTAATTCTGCACCACGTCATATCATTCCGACTAGGGTTACAATAAATGGCAATGTATTTATTATATTATTCAATTCGTAGAACTAGTTTTCTTTATTTAGACACAACATGTTTTTGATGATAATTCAGATCTAACTAGTTTACGTGATCGTTTCACTGAATTCATTCGTTTAATTTATTATAAGTATGTTAATTTTTAAATATTAGATAGAAAATTACGTTTAAATCATTTAGATACAATATAGCAAATTGTCGAGAACGACGTGTTGTAATTATCGAATCAGTAATTACACCTACACGTTTTCGGCATTTACTAGCTGATATTTTATTAAAACAATTTGAAGTCTGTTTAAATAATTTATTATTAATATTGTTATCAACATTTTATTTTTTGTTTGTTTTAGGCATCATCTTTAGCATTTGTTCCATCACATCTAGGTGCTACATATACATTAGGTCGAAGCACAGCACTCGTTCTTGATATTGGTTATAAAGAAGCTCAAATTATGCCTGTAGCCGAAGGTTTACCATTAGCAGTTCAATTTGATAGTTTACCATATGCTGGTCAAGCTATTCATAAGTAAGAATTAAAAATTGTGATAACAGTTCAATTTTTGTCTGATTTGTTTTAGACAAATCGAATTATTACTTAGACAACATGCTTTAGTTATTCATCAAGGACAAAAACAATCATTTATTGAAGCGAATCTCAAACTTTCAGAAGATATTCTCGAAGATATTAAAGGTTTGATTATCTAATCATTGAACAAAACAAAAAGAATTTTTGAAATATTTATTTTAGTTCGTTGTTGTTTTATCTCACCTTTTACTCGAGCACAAACCTATGCTAAGAATCAATTAGGTGCAAATGAATCATTTAATGAAGCTTCACCAATTGATTTTCCATTAGGTCCAGAAACAATAATTCATATTCCGGGCATAATTAGGTATGCTAATTTTTATTTCTAATAGAATATAAATATTCGAATATATACAGAGAATTCGCCTGTGAAGTTCTATTTGAACAAGATATCGATGGAAAATCTATTGCAACATTAATACTTGATAGTCTACTTCAAGTATGAAGGATAAAATTGTATTTATTATGAAAATAACTTTTTTTCTTTTTTCTTTTTTTATGATAGTCTTCACTTGATCTTCGTCGACAATTTGCTGATAATATTCTCATTATTGGTGGTACAGCAATGATGCCTGGATTTTTGCATCGACTCAATGCTGAATTAAATTATCTTGTGAATATTTCAACATATGTAAATAAATTAGCAACAAAACAATTTCATTTTCATTCTCCACCAGCTCATTTAAATTATACTGCTTGGTTGGGAGGTCAGTTTTTTTTCTCTTATTGAATTAATTTTCTTTATTTTATTTTTCTCTATTTTTTTAGGTTCGATCATTGGTGCTCTCGATACACTTGAATCTCAATCAATTATACGTGAAAAATATTTAGAGAATGGAATTGTACCTGATTGGTTTACAGGCGAACAAGCTGCTTAATCTCATTTATTTTTCTTTTGAATATTTAATCTATGGATTTTGTTTTTATTTTAAATGGGACTTTTTCTGAGATAAATAAAACGAAATGGAAATGGTTGTTGTATTTTTGAAATGTTACAGTTTAATCTTATTAATTGAATATATGGTAGTTACATATATCTTCATTTCTATTGATTTCTTTGTTTATATTGATATTGAATTTTAAAAAAAAAGTGTTGGATGTTAAAGTTACAACTCATAATGGTAAGAAGATTGATAATCATATTCGGATGCGATTGACTTAATGTAGATGATTCATCTATTAGTTTCAACATATTTTCGAATGAAATATATTTTTTGAACTAGATTCAGTATGAAAAAAAAACAAATGCTCAGATCAGATCGTTTTGATGACTGGTTTTATGCATTTTTGAGTAGAAATACAAGATCAAAGTTTAAATTTGTCTTTTACAAGTAAAATTCATCACTTTACTTTACTTGATCTATGATCAATATTCATTAGGATAGTATTTTAAGGTCCTCTACTCTAAAAAAAAAAAAGTTAGTCTTCACCAAAAGAATGAAAATTAAAGTGCATGCATTAAAAGATATCTTAACTTTTGGTCTTACATAAACGACATGATTTTTTTTTACTAAGCACTTCATTTCTTGCTAATTATTCCTGATGATCTCCTCTATCTTCTGCTTCCTTAAAAATTGGTAAATAGATTTCGCTTTTCCTTGATTTATTCTTTTTTGATCGTGTAACCGTTCCAAGATGCAGGGCATGATATAGAGTCGGATTCTGTCACGCACTGTATCTTGACATGTTCTTTCAAATAGACAAAACATTAAATATATAAAATGACTGTTCAGGGAGAATTTCAGGTTGCTCAATCAATTACTTTTGAATCCTTGTTTGTTGAATATCACTTGAAAACATTATGATGTAAAACTGAAAATTTAATACGATTTAATTACATTTGGTTCAAGATCAATTTTTGAAAGGGCCTTACGATATTGACATATATACAATCATACATAAGATTATAAGGTTTTAAAAGATAATAAAATAAATATCCAAATGTAGATTATTTCTTTTTTCAACTCAATACTAATAATATTTTCCTTTTGAAAATTTGAAAAATCAATTTTATCTTTCGTTTTATTATCGCGACTAATATATGGAACAAGAGTTTTATTTCAGTCGTAGGTAACAGACACTTTAAAGTGGCCTATTATTCACGTTTGTGTGACTGTTGCAAAGNTATAGGTCTAGAGATCAATACTCTATGTGTTCATTTCTGTTATATTCTATTTAGAAAATCTTGCAAAGATCCTGTCAAGAAACTTGTAACACCCTGGACGAAACCTAGTACAGTCCTGCAAACATCCTGTCAAGAAATTTGATAACATCCTCAAGGAAATCTAATGAACTCCTGAAAGATGTGATCAAAAATCCTTTTTATCCCAATTTTAAATTATTGAAATCTTGACAGGATCCTGCAATTCAGTGGCTACACGCTTCTTTCAGGAATCTTCGATTTCCTAGCTGAATCTTGATTTAAAAAACAATGGTAAACTTGTCAGGATTCTTGATAATCTTATTTTAAATCTTGACAGGATCCTGCAATTCCGTGGCTACACGCTTCTTTCAGGATTTAGTCGTTTTCTCAGGAAAAAACATCGAATCCTTGCAGGATCTTGATCCTATCTTCCAAGGATCCGGGGCTGAAACATCAAAGATTTTCCCTAGGGATGTGCCTGACTTCTGTTGACAGCATACTTTAAGTTTTCGTGAGGCATGATCCTTTCAGAATAATTTAGTACATCGAATATCTTGATTTGGAAAATTTTTGATGCTGTCATATTATCTTCCTGGGAAAATATTTCAAGTTCACAAAAGGTGATTACAATGATCCAATCGTTTATGAACACGTTAAAATATATATTTTTCATTTTTTCTCTTCTGATCTTATTAATTTTATTTTACCATTCCTGTAGTATTCCTGTTAATTATCTCGTTTATCTCCATGATCTACCCAATCAGTCATATATTCTTTCCATAATAATATCATTTTTCTCTTTCCCTCATATCAGTAACTGATTCTTTCTCCATAGTTTTTTCATTTGTCCTTCGTATATAAGCAGTTAAGAGCTGATAAGATTGATAGATTGGTACTCTCAGAGGCGTGAATGTATATAGGTCTACCTTTGAATTGTTAGTAGCTTCATTGGAATTATTGACTCTGATGTAGGCAGATTAGCTATATTTGCAGCAATCAAACATTACCACTAATCTCAGTTTTCTGTCTTTCTTTCTGTTGTCTAGAGTCATATAAATTGTTTTTTTAAGACTTTCTGTTCATAGCAACAGAGACAAGGAAGACGCGAATAGGATTAATTATGTATTATTGATAAGTTTCTATCATATATGCGATATTTCATAAATTTTGTATTTTTCTAATGTTCTTTGCTAGGCAGACATTGAGGATATATATTTAAAGAGCAACATCTGATTTATCATCCAAAATTTATTGAAATCGATTGGCATTATTAATAAGATAGTACACTATTGGAACCATGTTGAAATAATTTTATTAGATCTGTTTTTTTACTCTTTTACACAATATCGTTTATCTTATGCATATAAAAATCGATAGCCTAACGTAGTTACGAATTTTACTCAATAAAATACATTAGCTAAAATTACTCTAATATTTAACATATGTTTTTCAATAACGCACTTTCTTACTTATGATACCAATCGAATGGATAAAATTGGGATGATAGCTTAGACGTTAGTGTATAATATATATCTTCAATGTCTACTCAGGCTGGAATATATAAGAAATCGAAAAAAATTCAAAATGAACCCGAAACATATAAAACATTTTTTTGTATGCGTTACTGTCAGCGAATGTACGCTGGTTAAATGGGATTCTTGAAGTTAGAATAGTTTTTATCGTGCAGCTTCACTTGTTACTAGGTTTTTGATTTCTGAACCGAATGAATTGATAGAGAAAATAGTCCTAATCCATAAATTTAGCTTGCTGAAAAAAATAGTTTAGATGAGTTCTTTATTATTTCAATCTTGTTATCATCTTGTAACAATGTCTTAATACTTTGATTTTGCTCTGCACATATTTCTGTCACCTTAAAAAATAGAGATTCGTAAAAAGCTAAATTAAATTATGCAGTCATTGTTACCAGATGATAACACGATTGAAATAACAAAGAACTCGTCTAAACAGTTTTTTCAGTAAGCTAAGTCTATGGACTAGGACTATGTTTTCTGATGATTCACTCAGTCCGGCAATCAGACACGTAAAAGTGCGCTAAATATCTTGAAAGAAGACAAACATCGTAAAAAAAGTGCGCATTTTTATGCGTTCATAGCGCAATGAAAATCTCAAACAAATATAGATTCGTTTGGAATCTTTAACTCATTTTGAACACGTAAAAGTGTGCGCTTTTTACGATTTTATTTTCGTCAAACTGTCGATGCATTTTTATACGTTTTTTCATTGTTTCTCTGACTAAATACTTTGAAGATGTTTAATTTATTGAGGATTTTAAACGTGCTTTCATCCCATTATCGTGAAAACAGCAAGTAGACAATTTGAATTTGTTTGCTTTTATTTCGGGAAGATGTCAATGTCGAAATCAATAAACGAAAGTCAGTGCGGCGAGACTCGAATGGAGACTGATTCAAATGGTAGTTTTCTACTGGAAAAGCTTGACAAGGTCAGTATAAATTCAGTATGAGTATTTTTTACTAATCAATCATTAAATAGTAGGCAATTTATGCAAATCCAGCTGAAGTCGCTGAATGTTGGAATGATTTTCTAAGACACTATATGGATTGGAATTGCCGACATTTAAGCAATCAATATTCGAAGTCACAATCCAGATGGACATTGCATAAAAAAAAGGCAATGTTACGTCAGCTGGTTGAAGACCTCGATGATGAATCTCAAAATTCTCGTCTGCACACGATTGCATCGCGTGACAACAGTTTTGTGCTCAAGAAACTGGCTCAAGAAACTGATTGCGGTTCGTAAAATGTTTCTAATGGGCATCTATTTCTTCTGCTCTTTCATCGTAGATCTCAACATAGTGAATGGCAAAGGCAAGACAATGCTACATATAGCAGCAAGTTTCAAGCCAACCAATGAAATGCATGAAAACAGCAATCATTTCGAAGACGACAACAACAAAAATCAGCCATTTACTCAATATTCTCGTCAACAATCAGCCATTAATGGTATCGTACTTCGCATGGAGCAAGATAACCCTAGGGATGACACAGTTAGTTGAACTTAAATATAGCTCTATATGCTATTACTTAGTCTTTCTGTTACAGAATATATCAAATGTACTGTGCGCACTTCTCGATATGGATCATTCCGATCGAGTGGATATCGAGAAACGAGATAGTCAAGGTCTTAGAGCTCTTCATTATGCCGTTATGAGTGATTGCTCAGCAAACGTGAAACAGTTGCTTTTGCACGGAGCTAAATATGATGTATGGTTATCTTTCTTTTTCTGTATTACATAGGAATTCATGTAATTGATAACAGGTCGTGGATGTATACCAAGCGACTCCTCTTCATTATGCATGTCGTTTCAATAAAGAACGAACAATCGTTGAATTATTATTGCGTCAAGCTGCTAAAGACTGTAAAAAAACCAATGATCAACATCTTGCTGATTCGATTCCAATTTGTCCCAAAGTGCAAAACTATGTCAGCCAACGCACCGCAAGTGGTCAGGATGCCTATATGGCTGCTATTAGTGAACATCATGATGCGATTGCCAAATTTCTTGAAAATTACCTGGAGAGAATACCTTCGGAGTTACATAGAGGATCATTAGACAAGGATCTCGAAAACCTAGAAAATATTCGACAAGCTATGCAAACTTGTGACAACAAGAAATTAACGAAATTACTTAAAGAGCGATCACGCTTACAGAAGCTTAGAGTCATACAAGAGAGACATCAAGAAACGCCTCTTCACATGGCTTGTACCTATGATAGACATGATCTTATAGAAGCTTTCTTGTCTAAATATAATGAAGCATGTTACCTGGATCAGACTCATTCACTGACTATATACCATCAGCCCCAAGGCTTCCCGCCTCTACTTACTGCCGTTCACACTGGTAATGAATTATGTTTTCAAAAAATTTTCAATTATCTCAGCAAAAACCGAGCCTATATGAAGAATGGCTCAATCGCTCAACCAAATAAATCAGGCTCTGATTCAAAAAATAGGTATGCTATCTTTAAATTGAACAAACCATCTGTAACTTATTTTCTATAAGATGCACAAATGTATTTCATCTATGTGTACAGCTCGACCGCACTACA
The DNA here is from genome assembly GCA_905329745.1 of Rotaria sp. Silwood2. NCBI lineage: Eukaryota > Metazoa > Rotifera > Eurotatoria > Philodinida > Philodinidae > Rotaria > Rotaria sp. Silwood2. Next base: position 31,949 of record CAJNSZ010000307.1, on the reverse strand, counting down.
ATGTTGAAGCACATCTTGAAAACAAGCAAGGAAAGCACACTTTTAGTGGATGAATTAATTCGACCTCTATTAAACGCTGAAGATGTTCACGGTCATACTCCAATGTATATTGGAGCTCGTCTTGGCCACCACAAGGCATGTGATTTACTGTTTGAGTTGGTAATTTTAATCACATGTCAGTCAAGTGAGCCGGATGATGGTTTTTCTAATAATGAAGTGGATACTGGCGTTGATCAAGGTAAGATCCTCTTTTTTTTTCTTGCATGTATCTTTATTCAAGATTAGTAGCCGATAACAATGAACAATCTGATAACGTTACCATGTTACACCTAGGAGTTAGTTCATTTTTCCTGTTGCTTGATTGAAAATAAATTCTCATATTATAGCTAATGATGAATATCGCCTCGCGATTGAAAAGACACAGACGTAAGTTATGTCAAGCCCAGATTCGACCTTTTCTATGGCAGATTCGTCTAGAAACATGTTCCAATACTGGTTTCATATGTTTCAAGTACAACTTGAGGAGCTCTATCCGATGCTGAAAACTACTAATCGATACCTTTTATAATAACTGAGAAAAATAAAAAAATATAAAACTATCCTCTATGGCATACCGCGTTGGTTACCATGACCAAACGTGTAATAAGGATTTCTCGGCAACAGAACATGCTATCGAGATAAAATGTTCAGCATCTGGTACAGCTCGTTGAATTCTACTTAGAATACGAATAGTTTTGGTAGAACATATTCATAGATGAATCTGCCCTGAAAACGGTCGGATCTGGACCTGATATAACCTACATAGGATACAATATTGACTACGCTAATCTTGTTGCTTCCGATCTTGGTGGAACGAATCGAGCTCCCATACATGAAGCAGTTGCTGCTGGTAAAACCGATACCGTTCAACTATTCTTCAATCGCATCGTTCAATATGATCAAAGAAAACGATTGCTCTCTTTGAAAAATGAACAAGGACAAACAGTACTTCATCTAGCTGTGATACATGGTCTTTACATTTTCACAATTCTTTTTTTAAAAATTTTACTTCATGTATCTTAGGTCATCTAGCGATAGTCTCTATCTTGCTTACCTACGAAGCCAACATCGATTCAAGGGATATCCGTGAAAACACACCTCTGCATTATGCTGCCGCTTCTATGCAACATTTACAAGAGCAATCAGTTCATGTTTTCGACCAATTTCTGAAACGTATGGCTCAAATACCGTTTAATACAACTGTACTATTGTATTCTTTTAGTTTGTCGTACGTGTGAAACCGGAGATGATTATTGTGATGATGATGACAATAAGAAGAATATGTTGCCTTCCAATATAATGAATTCTCTCTTGGCTCGTGATCGAAAAGGTTTCAATTGTTTGGAAGTAGCTATTAGAGCTAACAATTATCCGTTCGTCAAACGTCTCTTTCAATGCAAATATACTCAATGGAAGCAATTGATGCGCAATGCTCAATTCAGTCAAAACAATACAAGTGTCGATACTCCTATGCGAAAATTAATTCGTTATATGCCAGACATGGCATATCAAGCACTCGACAAATGTAAAAGGGATACTAATTTCTTAAATGAACATAACAAATCAATACGTGGAATACAATTCGATTTTGAATTACTCGAAGATCATTGTGATGTTAAAAAATGGCAATACGATACATCAAGTAACTTCCAGAAAAAACAAAAGGAGAACAGAAAGCGAAATTGTTTTAATCATTCGCGTGAGTTACATTTTGTTTGTGATGGATTATCCACAACATTCGACGATGATGTCCTGGAAGCGTACACTGATAATGCACATGTTCTTGTCAAAAATCATATTCTTTCGATAATTGTTCAGCAAGCTAGAGATAGTGACACAACAGATGAAAATATTGTACAACTTCAAACGAAATTGCTTCGACATCCAACATGTCAAGAGTTAATGCGTCGACAATGGTATCACTTTGGACTTCGGATCTTTTTAACTTGTTTTTTCGCCTATCTAATGTATTTGGGTCTCTTTACTTGGGTTGTCCTTCGTCATACTAATCCATATCATTTCTACAATGCGGCTGGTATTTCTTTTCCAAATGATGACGAATGTGAAAAAGTGGCACAGATAATCAAAAGTGGACAGTACAATATAACACAGAAGCCTGGTTGGGGTTTGAAGACGTCTACTGATCTAGCTCTAAAATATACTATTTATTTTCTTCTTTGGTTACATGTCGCTAAAGGAATTCTTTTCATCATTATCTATCGAGGTCGACCAGTTTTTCGATTTTATATTGAAGTGGTTTCTCTCATCCTTGGTTTTGTCTTTTTGTATGATAACCCATCGTGGCAAATAGATGTACAACTCCGTTGTTTCGTGCAATGGCAAGTCGGTGCATTTGGTCTCTTTCTCGCATGGTCTACTCTACTTGTTTACATTCGATTTTTTCCATTGATTGGTGTTACGGTAGTTATGCTCGAGGTTGTTGTTCGGCGATTCATATGGGTGACTCCTGCTCTTGTCATTCTTATTTGTTCGTTTTGCTTCTCTTTCTTTATGCTTCTACAAGATCAGGCTGTCTACGGTAATGTTGGCCTCGCTTGGATGCGAACAGGTTAGAAAATCAAAGTGAATATGAGATATAGTAGGTATCTTGATATTCTTTTGTTTAGCTTTCATGATGCTCGACAATGGTTATGAGACTCGATTCTTTGGTCCCAGTGGAGATTCGGTAATTATTTTGTATCCTATCCTTTTTTTCATGTTTATTCTTTACGGTATCACTATTGGCATACTGTTTAACAATCTCTTGATTGGTAAGAATCAGTTCTAGTATTCTACTACTAATTAACTTCTACCTGTAGGGTTGGCCGTCGGAGAGATTCCCCGACTATCCGACATCGCAAAATTGGAGAGTGCCAAACTTCATTATGACCTCTTGCATGAATGTAAACTTTTTCGTCTAGTTTATTTCTGGAAACCCTATCCATCACTTTACTTACGTTGGAAAACTGACGAACAAATGTATGGATGGAAGAAAAGTATGACTCAACTTAAAAGATTTTTCAAATTTTGACTTTGGATGTTATCTTAAATAAGAGTAAATTGAATAAAAAGAAAAATACGCATGAAGACCATCATTCACATATCAAATATTGATTTATTAGAAAAAATCGGTTTTCCTTTTGTATGAGGAGAATTAAATGTTTACTCAGACACTTTTTTCTCAATAGAAATGTTATATTCCATTTTTTTCCAATTCAGTAGTAAGATTCGAAATAAGTCTAAAATGGACTTATGTTTAATAACGTGTTGATCTTCAATGAAAAGTATGTAAATTTCATGTATTTTTCCACAAGCATTTGAGGAAGGTCATTCAAGGATGGGTGTGACATGTAGATCTTCACACCCACACCCATCCCAAAACATCAACCACATCCTTATCGAACTAATTACATTACCAGTGAAGTGGTCTCGATCAAGATGAGATATGACAATAACATGTTGAATTCATCATTATTTGTTCCATCCAGAGTTACCGAGCAAAGTCAAGTAAATCTACAACAATAGTCGAACGACAAGGCCAAATTCTCTTCAGCGCAGTGCCGAAGTTTTAGGATGAGGATGAGTAAAATTATATTTTTGGGTCGAATAATCTGACAAATATGGGCAAGTTTTTGATTAGAGACTGACTTGACTTCAAATTGATTCTTGCTGCTAACAATTAAGTAAAGTTATTTACAAATAAGTCGAACCGACAGAAGTATTGGCTATCCATCGAGATGGGAAAAAATCCTATGAAGAATCTCAGTTGGCAATTATAAAAGTGTCCCAATGTCTGTTGCGATAATTAATAACGCATTTGTTTTATGTTACAACGCGCATCGAACGGCAATGAAGAATTTTCTTTCATTGTGCAACTTTTTTGTGCAGTGAGACCACATATGAAGGAAACAGAGGAATATTTTTCACGTGAAACACTTATTTGTCACGAAATTCACAACTACACATGGCTTGATGCCGCCTTCATCCATAGAGAAGAGTAGAAAGATTGCAGACTAAAAAATCACTCATTTCACTTATGCATGTTGTAACTTAGTCTGTGGTTGTTTTTTTTTCTTGTTTTTATTAGGTATGTTGATAAATCTCGGCGAGAAAAGTCCACCTAAAAATGATCAAGAATCGATAGTATGAACTTGTTCCTCTACATATCTCTTCTTTCCTCTACATACTGTCTGCAATTATTCCATTTAGGACAATAGCAGCAAAGGATTCTGTAACATGTGTCAGCTATATAGGGTGTGGGTGTAGGCGGGTGCGTGAGTGTAGGGTGTGGGTGTGGAGTGTGAGTGTGGATGTGGGTGGGTGTGGGATGTGAGTGTGGGACGTGGGCGTTGATGCTGATGGGTGTCGTGCTTGGATGTGTGGGTATGGGTGTGGGTGTTCGCTTCATCCATACCCTCTCCCCCTCATACCCACACCCACACCAAGCCACACCCTATTGATAAATTGACTGATACTCGTATCTGCAACCATCAAGTTCTCATTATGGCAAAGCAATGAAATGGAAAGTCTTCTATCTACCATACTAAAATAGCCCGACCATCCAGAAGCAGCTAAACTAGGTAACCATCGGGCAAAACCTCGAATCCATTGTGCATAACGAGTATCATTTGATGCTTTGATTTTCAGCAGACCAGCAACAATGTATGGCGTTGGAAATGTTCGCAAGACAACCGAAATAACAACAGCATAAGTGCCAGGGCCTCTACCATCCAATGCGCAGAATAAATCCCCATATTCACAAAGAATCACTGTTAGACGTCGACTATCGGCAATCACAACGTCATATTCAAGTACTTCATCCGTAGGCATATCGGGCCAGCATGACAATGGACTATGACTCCTGCCTTGCATATAGCCACCAGCAGCAGTCATCGATTTACTTGTTCTACCGAAAACTGTTAAACTATGGAGTAATTGTCCCTAATAACGACAATAAAAACATAACATGTCTTGATTGATTCAGTTCTCAACTAGTTTACACTCGATTAAAGATACTTTTACATATGCATAATCTTCGGAGTGTCCACTTTCAAATGGTGTAACAATCACTTTGCACTGAAATGTACTGGCCAAGAAATCAGCGGCCTACGATAATGACCTGCTTCTGTTGTTATTAGGATCCGTTTTCCTAATAACGACAGTCAGCTAATTTTTGACCCCAATAACAACACTCTTATAAAATTCAAATGAAAAGGTATTGTTTGAGAAAAACAAGACTTTTC
>CAJNSZ010000307.1:9026-26629 GCA_905329745.1 Rotaria sp. Silwood2 | reverse complement strand
TTTCCGGGATCACTTGTGTTATTATATAACTAATTAAAAATTATCAGAAAAAACCGGGATCAATTGTGAATTTTTTTCCGAAAAAAAGTATCCGGGATCAATTGTGCTAATTTTCCGGGATCAAAAATGTAAGTGTCCAATAAGAATTTATGTATATTTCGAGTAAATGTCATCGATTGTAATCTTTCATATTATATATATATATATATAAATGATAATATCAGACTTTATATTGTATGTTTCTTAACAGTTAAACTTAAATGAATGTCAATAGATTATATGTTATCTAATTTTTATATCTTATATAGAACAATTAGAAGGCGATTAGTGAGTGATAATGTTTATTCGTTTTGACAAACAATATCTAATATCAACTTGAATTTTAGCACTTTCAAATGCGCATTTTGTTTCTTCTATTTTAAGATATTCTATAGAATCTTACGATTACTTTTTAATGGATACTATAAAAAGAAAAAAGAAAAAGAAATATTAATATAAGTATTCATAAATGATTCTTTGATGATAGTTATAAGTTGACAGGTCAAAGGGTTTGTTCGATTTTATTCTTTGAATGATTTATTCTAGCAAATCTTTTTCTTTTTTTTTTGATTCAACCGAATATTCAAAGACATAAATTGGTTATTCACAACGTATTAAATCAGTATTTGCAATACATTACATCGCAATAAGATTTCCTTATCAATAATAAAGAGTTATTGAGTAAAAAAAGAAAAGAAAAACAAACTTTGTTTCTTAGAAAAATCTTTCTTTCATTGCATTAATTTTCTAATAGAAAATAATGGATGATCTTAGATAAAGAGAAGAAGCTTATTTCTTTTGAAAAAGAAAAGAAAAATTTCCTTTAATTAAGAATCAGAGGTGAACATAGGATTGGTGCTGTCAGTAGAATAGACAAGTTTTTTTATATTCTTCAAAATATATGTATATACATCAAATTGTCAGTCATTCTTTAGACGATTTATTTTCATTTGCTTTCAAATAATAAAATGAATATCGTTTTAAATAATAATTTATTAAAAAAAAATGCAAAGAAGATGCATTTTGTTTTTCTTGTAGAATTAGTTACACTTTAAAGATCGATATTTATAAAAAAAAAAACAAATAATTAATTTCAATTAAATTGATTGATCTATATTATTTAAATATTAAAATTTTAAAAGCTTATTATAAATTCTTTGTTTGTTTATATGAATTCATTTTCAAATTGAAATATGAACCAACTTAATAGAATAATTTCTAAATTAAATTTATAATTATTACTGTCATTGTCTAATTTTTATTCAACTCTTATTTCCACATACATATCACAGGTGTCGTATTCAGTTTGATTGTATACATCAACCTGACACTTATAATCAACGATTATAGTATTCATTATTGTAATGCTTAATTTAACCTACTTCTATGCAGATAAGACCGAAGACATGGTTGATACATCATGACCTTTAGAGACGAATGACACGACCTTCATATTTTTCGGTACTCATCTCTGTTCAGTATGATATGATAATAAGAACAACTTTTATTATATTAACATCGGAAGACAATTTTTCAGTAATGACTTATAAGAAAACTTTCTTCGATGCCTTATTTCTAATTTCAATTATTTTTTGCCTATCGATACTACATAATATTCTAGTGAAAATTCTAAAAAAATATGAGTTCCTGTTGAGACTTGGCCATATGATTGAATTTTTAATATATCTATTTTCAAAAGATTCCTGTAGAAGCGCAGATATTTTATCTTGAAATTACGTCCATTTGAAGGCTTCACATATAATAGCTTGTATAAATAATAGAAGAACCTTTTGAAAAGCTCGTCGCGCGAAGATATGAAGTCTTTAAACTATAGAACTTTTCATAGATGCTATTGTAATTATATAAAACCTTGAAATATCAAGGCAGTTTCAAAACAGAATTACAAGAATCTCTAACAAATTAAATATATAAAAACTTCAAGAGATCTTCTAAGTTTCTATAGGATCTCAAATCATTTTTGAATTTTCGCTAGAATACTATGTAGTATCTATAGATTTAAAAAAAAATTACTGACATCGGAAGGAAGGATCTGAGGAGATTTGCTCGTTAGTCTTTATTTAAAGCATGTCATTATGAAGAGAGATGAGTGATTTATTTAATAATTTTCATCAAAATGTTACATTACTTCATCTTTCTGTCACCAACAACTTATAAATAAGATTAAACTTTCATTAAAAAAAAAATTTAATAAACACTCAAGCATATCTGATGATTCATCGATAATAATCTAATTTCTTTCTAATGACAATAATCCATCGTATTGAAAAGATTTTGAATTCGAACATAACTTCTGAGCATTTTTCATACCAATTCCTATTCAACAGCTTCTACTAGTAACTTAATTTAAACTCATATTCTAACATGCATATCCTCTACTCACTTAAAATGCGTTCAAGTATAAGTGCCTTGAATCGCAAGACGAGCTTAATTATTCATAATGTACTATTAATGATCACCATTAACTATCTTCTAGACACTTTCATTATCACAACTGAATAAATATGATCTAAAAGTGTCACTCATTTTTTTTTTTATATTCATCTGAAACAAATATTTACCAATATAACTTATAAGACTATTTCAATAACATCCCATATCAATCCATTAATTTATTTACGCACAATAGCTATAAAGAAAACCGGTCAACATCGAAAACAAGGAAAAAAAAGAAACCGAAGAATACAAATACAAAGCGTTCACTATATATATATATATTTCAGTTCACACACAAGGACAACATAATTTGATGTTTGAATAATATTTTAAAAAATAAATATGTACTGAGTAAAAGACGACTGACTAGGCCGTGGTCGAAATAGTATTAAAATAGTTTGTTTGTAAATTATCAACTTTATTTGATGTTGAACTTGTTGAATTTGATCTTTGTAAATTTTCAAAAAGAGATATGGATGATGTTGATGAATATTGTTGATTATTTACAACTGATAATGATGATGGTGATGATGATAATGATGATGATGATGTATTATGTAATATTTCAATTTGTTTTTGAAGAAATGCAATATTTTCTTCAAGATCTTTTGCATCAATTAATAATGCAGATTTCATTCGTATAAAATGATCATAATCATCATATTGTTCATCAGAAAAATATTTTCGAAGAATATTTGTTACTAAACGACTACGTCGATCAATACCATCTTTTAATGATTTTGCTTCGTTATGTTTTTCTTGAATCTTTTCACGTCGTTCAAGTAAACTTGCCTGAAATAAAACAAAATCAACCAAGACATGTAAACATGACAAAAATTTAATCTTGAGGATTTTAGTTCGTTAGAACTGAAGACATTTATTCCGAAGATGATTTGGCTAATAAGATAATATTATTATATGTTGAACATTTTTAGTTTGTCTATATCTAGAACTCATTGAGATTAGTGAAAGCTCGAAAGAAATTCTATTTATGCATTGTTGTTCTTGAGTTAAGGTCATTTTACTGAATTCTTGAGTTCAAACAAACTACTTAGTAAAGAATCAAATAATACAGTTTTGACTTGAAAATTTGCCTATGAGAACGTCTCATTGTTGTTAGATTGTATTGAAAGTTTTACTTGAAGAAAAAAAACAAGATTTCTTTTAGAGATTTTGAATGATAAAGGAATTTTCACCTCTCATAGGCAAACATGAGAGCCACAATCTTAGATTTTCGTCATCTATAAGCAAATCTGGCATTAGATATTTGCGAGATCAATGCTTTTGTTGTCTTTACTTAACAAAAATACAATAATGTGTCAATATATTAAAATGGGCTACACCTGATTCTTCCCTACTTTATTTCATAGTTAAATTATCATGCTTGTATTTGTATCTATTAACAAGCCACATCCATATCTATCAAGTAGAAAAAACTCAAATTCAACTTTGCAAGAGAAGAAAACGAAATGATGATATTGACTTGTATCTTAAAGATTTGCTCAAATAATTCTCTGATGGACAAAGTAGTAAGATGGATTTAGCGATTAAATGTTGTGAAGCTGTTAAGACTACTTATGTCAAATAATGATTTATCTTTTGATATTAACTAAAGTTTTTCTCTTATAATTTCATAATTTTTTTTTTAATTCTGTCTTATGCTTGTAGAAGAAAAAATGTTGATGTTTATTTTTTGATGTCATGGATAAAAAAAAATAAACGCTAATTTAATCAGGAGATGAATTTGAGAAAAAAAATCGGTGAAACGAATCCGAAAGGTTCTTACTAGGGCAAAAAAAAGAAGCAAGGGCACAATTTTGAAACAATTAAGAAAAGATGAGTCGTGATGAAGAACATCACTGTGATAGACCATTAAAATAATTCTCTTTAGAAATATGAAAACGGCTTAATGATAATCTCGATTATGATTGTTCATATACAAATGTCTTATTAAGATATTTATAGAATTTGATAAAATGAGGAGAAAAAAGATATTTATAAAAATTTTACTTTTGTATGAATATTATCATCTGTAATCATCAATAAATCATTTTCAACTTTAGCCAATCGGCTACTAAGTTTGAGAAGAATTGATGTAATTGTATCGATTTCACTGATATGTAATTTAACTTTTTCAGTTTCATTTAATTCAGCTTTTGATTCAATTATATTAATTAACTAAAAAAAAAAAAGTTTAGAAATTAATATAATTTGTTTTTTGTTTTAATCTTTATTTCATACTTTTATACCAAGTGTTGTATTTATTTCAATTTCGTCATTGATAATACTTTGGTTTGCTTGTAATGTTTCTAAAGTCTTTTTTACATTTAATAATAAATCTTCCTAGAAAAAAAAAATTGATTAAAAAAAATAATTTTTTTTTTTATTATTTAATTTATTTTTTAACCGTTTGTCGAATATTATTATTTAACATTGTTTGTATATTGTTCATACTATTTGTTTCGGAATTTTGTATTGAACGCTTACGTTTAAGATGATTAGGTATTGGAAATAAATCTTTTATATAATCTGAACTACGATGATGTTGATTATTTAATATTAATTCATTTGAATATGGTAATGGCAATGGTTTTAAATCATTTTCACAATTCATTTTTGTCGAGACAGATGTTTTTAAATCATTTATTGATGGTGATTGTGCCGAACGTTGTACAGCTTTAACAATTCGAACTGGTTTTCGAAGGATAATTGGTGGAACTGTTGGTTGAGTCGATAATGCATCGAAATATTTTGTTGTTCTTATCATTGAATCAGGGGGAGTTTGTTGTCTAAATGACCAAATCCGTTATTCTTTTCAATGTATGTTTTAAAAAAGAAAGAATGATAAACAAGAGATAACATATTCCGTATGCATCATTTTTTTCGTCATGGCCAACTCAAATGCTGCAAGTGATCCTCTGTATTATGATGTCAGTCCAGAACACGAGCGTTATACACGTTTATTTTTAATATTTTCTGGTTTAATATGTGTAACATCAATAATATGTGCAATTGTAAAAGCTCAAGAAGAAAAAAAATTTTATATTATTCTAATTAGTTTAGTTGCATCTATATTTTTTGTTGTATGTATTTATTTGTTTTTTAAACGACGAATTCTTCTAGCTGAAAAACTTTGGTTTGTTAATTTAACAATATCTGTTTTATTTTTACAAGCATTAATTTATTTAATATTTGTTTTTATTAAACCATATCCTACTCCTATTATAACAACAACAATATCAACAACACTTTTTCCAACAACAACATCTAATGGAAGTAATACCACTAATATAACAACAACAACAGCTGTTACAAGAATAGCAAAGACATATTTATGGGATAAACAAATTTTCTTAACTAAATTATATGAACATATTGAAGATAGTTGAAATATTCCTATTCCATTTGTTTTTTATATATTAATTTTGATTTCTAAATTCTACTAATTTGATTATATTCTTGATAAATAATATTAAATGAAATTTAAACATTAATACAATATACAATATGTATGACAAATATTGATTATCTTATTTGATTTTTTGACTAATCTAGATTCAATTTTAAGAACAATTACTCTTTTGTATATTTCAACAAAAAAATAAATAACTAATTTCCTTATTGTTATTCTTCTCGGAGATACACACAAATCTCTATTTCAAATTTAAACTCAAAATTCGTAATTCACTAGACAGAAATTTTCAGATCAACATCACAATTTCCATGAGGATAACATAACAAAAACACAGATGCTTGTACAGTTAAAACACGATTATTAAAGGCTAAACTACACATGCACTAGTGATGATGCATTGGTCGAAAGAGCCATTTTAAGAAATTAGATGAATTTTATAAGGAAAAAAAATAGATCAAAAGTTTTCGAGATATAAAAAATCAGAATTTATAGAAGAGTTTGATGCGTTTACCATTATTCTAGGTCAATATCAATATCCTATCTAAGACCGATGATGACCACTACCGTTGCATTCCTAGGCAATATTGTAATATATATTCATGTCTACTGTATATCACATACCTATGACACAATCAGAAAATAGAAAGTATCATAAGTTTTTATCGAGTTTTAAATCTCTTTGAGATTATTATCACGTTATATGACTCTTTTAGGTGACGTCATTATATCTATGTATTCCATCTATGTCATATTTCGTTCTACGGTCAAGCGTGAATGTATATATATTATATATACGTTCTCTTTTTTAGTACGTTCAAGTACAAATCGGTTGCTTTCTATTTTTGTCGTGTATATTTCCTTTCGTATTCTTTGGTGAGTTCTTAACCTTCTATTACCTTCTAGTCAATTCTTTCTATTCTCGTACTCTTGTATATATGTGTATATCAGTTGCTTGAAACAATAAAAAAATATAATACATACGCGATAAGATAATACTTAAATTTAACTGACAACTGAGAAGTCGTCGTCTATTAGCTTCACAACTTAAAACGAAACTATCAATGATGAAACATTGTTTGGCAATGAAAGGCAGATGTAGAATTTTGATAAATGGAGACGATCATAGCTACAAAATATGTTTTTTGTAGTTCAATTAAAGGTCGAATCGATTCATTTTTGAGCGTTTTCTGTTGAGAAAAAAAGTTTCTCAAGAAAGGAGCGATTGCTTCTTGTATCGTCTCCTCTTAATTCACCATTAATAAAAAGATCATTATAATATTTTTCAATTGAAACAGATGTTTTTAAAAAAAATTGATAATTTACATATGGTTTTACTACATATATATATATAAATGAAATTTAGATAATTGTATCGATGTTTCAAATGAATCCCTCTTGTAATCAAATCAGTATTGATCGATATGATTAGTTTTAGATTCTTGTTTCAATAAAAACATGAGTAATTACATTTGATCATACAATACAAAATGAAATGTCATTGTCATAATTATTTATTTGAGACTTGTCATTAGTCATATGATGAGTCACACCATATGTTGACGGAATACTGATTTCCAGTGTATTAAAAATCTTCAATCACATCATGTTTCAAACTACAGATTGATATTTTCTAGATAGTATTCTTATCTTTTTTTTTTTTCATTTTAAACTATTTATTCAGTATATATATGACCTAATGAATACGTATAAGAAGTACTTCAATGAGAAAAAATAACCTGTAATAATTGTACAAAGAAAACAAAAAGTTATCGATAGTCAAATGAAATTTTGTTTTTGTGTAAGAAACTTAATCTATCTGTCTATCAAGTACTGGATTTATCTCTTGATTAGTACAACTTGATCATCACATTCTTACACAAGAACAAAAGTTATTATAGACTTAAAATTCTTGGATACTGTCTTTTATGAGATATCAGGATCACAATAGCGAAAAAAGAGTTTGCGCGTTTCTCTGAGATTCTATGTTCGATTGAACTGAAAAAAGTTCTTTTTTTTTTTAACAGACATTAGACACTGTTTGGGGTGGAGCTCTTTTTATATTTTTAAGAACTAGTGAAAAATCAGTAGAACAATAGTTTTTGAAAGCGAAAATAGTTTCAGCTTGATTAAACCGGAGAAACGGAAATGTTTCTGCAGTTTTTTCATGAAAACGTTGATCTGAGAACAAAAAAAACGTGAAGTAATGTACTATTTTCGTTACGTAAATTTGATTCTTTTAACGTTTGAAAGTAATTCTAGAATGTACTCAATAGATAGATACTACTTCAGACTATACAATGGCCACAAAAAAAAATAAAAACAAAAAAAAAGAGGCAAAGGTTCTTAAATGAAAAGTGTAGAAATCGTACAAGAGCAGTCTTCTGTTGTTTTTATTTCATTTTAAAATTTTAAATTAAAATCATTATTAGNGTTTCTGCAGTTTTTTCATGAAAACGTTGATCTGAGAACAAAAAAAACGTGAAGTAATGTACTATTTTCGTTACGTAAATTTGATTCTTTTAACGTTTGAAAGTAATTCTAGAATGTACTCAATAGATAGATACTACTTCAGACTATACAATGGCCACAAAAAAAAATAAAAACAAAAACAAAGAGGCAAAGGTTCTTAAATGAAAAGTGTAGAAATCGTACAAGAGCAGTCTTCTGTTGCTTTTTTGTTTCATTTTAAAATTTTAAATTAAAATCATTATTAGGACTTTAAAAATCTCGAAATGATATTGATTTTAGTCTTTTAAAGTTTTTTTTTCAGCTGATAACTAGACATATATTAATGTCAATATACTGATTAAAGTTTCATTTTTTCTTAGATATTAATTAAGACGGATCTTCAATTGTTTAGCTCATATAAATACAATATTTTATTTTATATCAAAGAAAGTTATTTACGTAATTCCTATGAGATTAAAATTTGAAAAAAAAAAAAGAATGTAGCTATTATCACTAATTACAAGGCGATTATTTTATTCTATCTATTTTGGGACACATTATCTTCGCCATCTCTTTTTTCTTAACCTTCTATAAATGTAATAAGTTAGTAGTTCATATATTATAACGAGACGTTATTAAGATACAGTCTTTCATCGTATATTAACAACGTCTCTATGATAAGAGCGAGAGGAAAATACAGCTTGGATATTTGTAACATAGAGGGCAAATGTTATTACTATGTCGGTCATGTTTATGATGAACTGTTTCTAACGTGTCTGTTACGTCTATCGATCTTATCTGTTATTTCTATGATGTTTCCAAGGTAATGTATGCCATTGTCTGTGGGAGGTCGGAGGGTGAGAATTTTTACTCTATATACTTCAACACTCGTTTTACGTCGTGCTTTTACAAGCATACGAAAATGTCATATGCAAATGTATTATTTATGTAAGAACGATATATAGTAGAATAAACATTTCAATAGAATTAGGAGAAATTGTTTTGGTATAATGTGACAGATGTTTTGTTTTTCTTACTTTGTTTCAGAACGTTGATAATTGTTATTTGATATTGTATTGGATGGTGATAAAGCATAAGTTTTGTTATTTGTTGATGCTGGAGTATAATCTGTATAAGTACGATTTTCAAAAAATTGTCGTTTTGATTGAAAATCATCTAATATTTCATGACGAGTAGGTGAAAGTAATGCTTGTACACGTACTTGATTAGCTGATTTTGGTCTTAAGAGATTTTTATTTATTGAATTAGAATTTTCATATTGATTATCAAGAGTATCTTTTGATCTTGATCGAGATAATAAATTATTATTGTTATTATTAATATTCATTGTTCCCAATCGATTTGTTGTTTTTATTGAACGAGATTTTTCACGTAAACGTTCACTATATGATGCTTGAGTATCTTCAAGAGAAGTATCACTTGCTAAATAGAAAAAACAAAAACATAATTTTATTTCAATACAATTAAAATAATAAAAACAAAAAACAAGGAAAATCCATCCAGTCTGACGATCGCATATATATATATATATCTAATATAGACACACACATATGTAAAATAATATAAAATAAAAAAGAACGACTTTATATTAGTAAAAGAACATATTTGTTAAGGCGATAAAACGAATGAGATAAACGTATTTCTTTTGTTCGTATAGGGGTTTTTTTTTATAGCTATAACTTAGTTTGTAACAAAAAACGAAGAAATGATTTGAGTTTGCTTAATAATAAGATAGAAAATTGATATAATCAAATAGAAAGAAGCAAAAAAAAAAAGTATCCAAAATCTTATATAAGTCAATGGAGAAATGTTCTTTTTTCCCTTGAAAGAAGTGAAGTATTAATAGAAAAGAAAGGTACGCTTTTTTTTTTTCTTTTGCATATTTTTTATGATTCATATTTTGTTTTTAATTAAAAGTCTATGGCACGAGGAAAGAAAAAACAAAGATCATATTTCAGGTAGAAAAAAACAACAAAATTTAAATTTTTGTACGAATTCGAAAGATTGTTGTTGTTGTTGTCGTTGATGAAGATATTTTATCAAATATTGACTATGTCAATCATAATAGTATCTTATCTCAAATAATAATTATCAAGATTTTATGATGATCTACGTTCAGATTTGGATTGTATTTTAACAATAAAAAAAAAAAAAGTGAGACTTAATTCGTAAAGGTTTACACTCATAATCTAGATGCAGAAGTCAAAATGATGCTTGAAAGTGTAAAATCTTTCAAAATATAATAAAATAATTTCTTTTCTTTTTTTTTAAAACTTAACCATAGATTATTTATGAAGACTGGTTTTTTTTTTTGCATGTTCAAGTTATATCATAAAAAACGAATGTAACAAAAAAAACAAAACAACCTAATCATTGTTCTATGTAAGTATAAAATATTTCAATATGTTAAAATTGTCATTGATAAAAGAGAGCAAAATAAAAATACTTCTATATTCAAATACAATTAAGTATTACTCATTTATAAAATTGACTGATGTCATAAATCACATAACATTGTTAATCAATAAAAAAAAAAAGTTCTTTTTCATTTTTTTTTTGCTATGTCGAAATTATTATGCGATCGAGACTTATTATTAATAAATTCATACCTATTCGTAAGCAACCATTAGGAAATGAATTTTGTTCGGCATAAGATCGAACTTCATGTTTGTTATTTAATATTAATGATGTTGTAGGTGGTAAAACATCTGTTTGATTACCATTGCTTATTGATGATGACTCATCATTATAGGTCGAACTACAATTAAATACTCATTTTACATATTATACACGATAAAAAAGCGAGAGAGAGAGAGAAATAAGGTTTCTGATCATTTGTATAGAATATTTGCTCAATTTATCGAATAGAATAGATATGTGACACATACCTAATAACATTATTTTGTATTATACTCGATTGAGATTGCTTGTGTTTATGACTGCTTGAATTGGAATGTTTGTTCTAAAATACAGTGAACAAACAGATTTATATATTCATATAAAACGAACAGATGTTTACAGCTGTGCTATAAATTTATATATATATATATATATACGAATTGAATTATTTCATTTAAATAAGACAAGAATAGTCAAGTGGGCAAATGAACTTACTTGTTCGACAGTTGATGCCATTATTGTTTGCTCGGGGATATTTTTCAATATAGATGATGATGGTGGTGGTGGCCAAAAAGCTTGAACACTATCCGAAAGTATAACAGGTTTTGTATTTGAAGATGATTTTAATTGACGAATATGTTTTTGATTATTTATTGAATATGTCGAATATGATAATGTATCCTCATCAAAATCATGTGCTTGAGATTCATATGATGCATTTGATGATGATGAATTTGTACTTATACTATTCATACTAACATTTGATATAGAACGATTTGTTGTTAAATTTTTTTTTGATATTGATGTTGGTGGATAAAGATAATAATGATATTGTGGTGGTGTAGATATAATAAGTGTCGATGTTTGCATCATTTTACCAATAGATGATGAAGATTCGTCATTATTCGATAATGATTTTGGTGGAGAAAGAAAGAAAGGTTCTTTTTCAATAGATTGAACAGGTTGAAATAGAAGACCATTATTCAATGAATCTCCTTCATCCGATTTTACAGTTATCGTTGTAGGATTCATTGACATTGATGTTGAACTTCTATTCATTTTAGTATTTGTACACAGCGGGGTAGATGAATCTAAATGACGATTATATGAAGAAAAAAACACAAAAAAAAAAGAGAAGAACCTTGGAAGACTCCCCACCTACTCACGAGTATGTCATCATAGTAAACTCTTTTATTGGCCTTCTTTGATATACTTACTGGTATTACAAGAATAATGAAAATGAGTATTGTTATCTGTCGTCGATTGTCGTTCTTCTTGGTAATTCATCGTAACCTTGTCGACATCTCCATTCGGTGCGTTGTTTGAAGATATTAAAGGAGACCGAAGTGTATCAATATCAGCACTAAGACGTTTATTACCATGTGTTTTATGTTGTTTAGACTTTTGTTGAATAGATGATGAACGTTTTAATTGTTTATTTTCGTTATTAGATGATGAATGATTATTACTATTATTTGATCGATTAATAAAATTAAAAAATCCTCCAGTACTAGTAAACTTTTTTGTTGTTGTTTGTGGATTATTTATGGAATTTTTAACAAGTAAAGTATTCAAAGGCATCTGCTTATCAGCTGATGAATGCGTTAAATTTCCACCTAACAATCGCAATCATAGACAATGTCAATGTATATTATTCAAAAAAGAAAAAGAAAAGGTCATTCATACTTGTACTAAAATTGTTCGTGCCATTTGGCTCTTTTGTTGACGAGATATTTTGGTTGCCGTCATTGAAAGTGACTGTAGCGGCTTTAGTAGCGCAATGAAAGTGAGTTGCAGCAGTTGTTACTCGTCCACTAGTAGTACACTTTAGTTCATCGACATTTTCTTTTTTTTCTTGTCTGTGTCTTCGCCTATCGTTATTCTCTTCTTTCACTAGTGGTGATGGCGAGAGAGAAAAAGAACGATGAATTGTGTTTGTGGACAATGGAGTAGCCGTGTTGATTGTCCTTCTCGTTGTTTCAATTTTTTCTTTTTCTTCTACTTTCTCACCATAATTTTTCTTCGTTTGTATGTCATTATCACTATTACTATTCCCTGTAGACGAAGATGAAGACGTAACTGTGACCGATGGTAGATAATTACAATGTGTTGATGGTGATGTTGATCGAATCTCTTTAGGCAAATGCCAACCAAAATGAACGGATTTTTTTATTTGATTATTATTATTATTATTATTATTATTATTAATATCTTTTTTGTGTGATTTTAAACAACTACCATAAATAGTTTTCCTAGAAAAAATAATGCACATGAATGAAAATTCATATATATATATATGGGAATGGTCAGTCTGGCCGGATACCCTAATTCTTTTTTCATCGTCCTGCTTCTGATCGTATAATGCTGATGATCTGCCAAGTACAAGACGTCTATACCTTGTTTAAAATCAAAACAAGTGAAGTCTTAAAAAAATCTGTCCATAAAAAGCAAAACATTTTTATGTAGATTTCGCTTGTTTTGATTTTAAACAAGATATGAACGTCTTATACTGGGTGAAGTATCAGCATTATAGGAGTATTATAACTGATAAAAAAAATCATAGTTTTCTGAATTACTAAAGAAGTAGGACGATAAAAAAAGAATTGGAATATCTGGCCACCCCCATATATATATTTATATACGAATTGACAAACTATTTGTCATATATGTTTTGTTCATTAGTATTCCATAAGAGAAAAAGTAAATATAGACAGATTGATGTGAAATTCACTTACAAACTTGTTTGTTCTCGTTGTTGTTTTAATCCATCATGATTATTTGTCATAGCAGAGTTTGATGTGATGATAGAATTTGGCGAATGTGTTTGATTATTATAACGATTAAGCGACATTGACATATTCATTATACCATTTGTTGTTGTTGAATGACCATCGTTGTCTCGAGATGAATCAGTAGTTGGTGTTTGTAAAGTAAACTTTGTATATTGATTTAAAGATGACCCTATGGGAGACGACGATGGCGACGACTCTTCATGACCTTTTGAAGAAGTAAAATAGGTGGACGAAATTGATGATGATGATGATAAAGAGGAAACCGGAGACGATAAAGGAGTGGTGTTTGTATTTAATATTGGTGATAAAAATTTGTAATCGATATGATTTAAGTCTTTTTGTTGATATTCACTTATTAATGGACGTGTTTTTAATGAAATAATATGATCATAAATAGGACTTCTTCGTCGTGAAGAGAAATTTGAGCCTAAAGATGTTACTGTTGTCATTGATGATGCAGTAGATGTATCACTTATAAAATCACTATTATCAAATGAAGGTGATGCACGTGTTTTAATTTGTAATACTGAGTCCATTGAAGATGATGATGGAGTTGGTGATGAATCACGTTGTTCATTTAACAAAATTCCATTTCGATTCTAAGTATATATATAAATAAATAAACAAAAAACTATAGTTTTAATAAATCATCTTATATTTTATTGTCTATTTCTACGAAGACAAAAACAAAGAAAGAAAGACATTTTTCTCATGCAATAGTACTATTATTAAAATTAGCTATTGTTATTATTTATGCTAACATGAAAAAAAAGTTAGATTTATGTTTTATCTAAATAATTAAAAAAAAAAAGATTCTTATTTAAATTTCTTACCAATGTTTGATTTGAAAGTTTATCAATTAAAATATGATCATATTTGTCATTAAATGAATAAGGTCGTTCATGAATTATTTGATTTGGTTGTTGCAATTGATAATTTCTTGTTGCTTTTGATCTCATACGTACTCGATTAAAATTTTTATTTAATGCTGTAGGTTCACCAAATGTTCTTTTACCAGTTGGTGGTAAACCATATGCTTGTTGCTCATTTGGACCCCAACTAGCTCGTTTAAGCAAACGTTTCTCTTCAATAAATTCATTATTTCCAATAGCTTTAACAAATTCTGTATAAATATATTCAGAAGATGGTAATGATTTATTATCTATTGAACATGGAAGATTTTTCTCTTGTAAACTATGACGTTGAATAGACGAATGATGATTATTGGGTAAACATGATGTTGGTTTACATTCATCAATGAATAAATTTGTATCATTTTCAATATATTCAGAAAGTTTCATTTGTGTTTTTGCTTTTTTTTTTCAATTAATATTTAAAAAAAAAATTATATAAACCTGAAAGGTAAATAAACAAATAAGTAAAAGTAATACATATATATATATATATTGTACTATAATATCATTAATACAAACGTAAAACAAAAAAAAAGGACTGATATGACTATGTTTGGAGTAGTAAGGGATATATGATAAGATATTGAGATCAATTTACAATATGAAATAAGAATAAATATAGTTTATAGCAAGAATTTAACTCTTATGAAATATTATTATTATTGTTTTTCATTCTTTTTTCGATGACAATAACAATAGTATTGATTCTGACATGCGAAACCAGTAACGGAGAATATTATCTTTAATTAATCTTTTATCATTCTTTAAGCTTAGACAAGTAGAGCATTAGCGGTATTTGTCATGATGTTTAATCTTATCGTTTACAAAGAGAATTTTATTGCGTTAAGTATTTAAAATGACACGTAACTGTCTGCAACTGCTTATGCATTTTGTATGATTGAAGTGTCTACTTTAGCTTAAAATTACTTTTCTCATTTCATCTAAATATTGATGAAGGATATAAAAAAAAGATATCCTATACTTTATATATATATATTTAGAAAATGGAAATGAGTAAGATTGACTATACGCAAAAAAATGATGATCAAGTACATACTTATTATTGTAGAGTAACCGGATCATTTCTTAATTATATTTTTAACAGTTGAACATTGCAGTGAGAAAAAAAAATCTTACACATATACACTTAGATGACATAATGTTCAACAAGGAGTGAAAGAAAAAAAAGAAAGGAAGACGAAAAAAAAAAAAGAGCCACTTTACGTATTTGCTCAATAACATGAACGACAAGCGATTGTCGTTGTTAGTGTCCTACCATGATGATCAAGCGAATGAGAGCTTAAATAAAGCAATAACAGCGACAAAAAAAGGGAAGCATTCATTACATAAGTATATTCTTGTTGGCCTGACTTTTTTCTACTCGAACGACTCACATAGAATAAGCACATCGAGGTCGATATTACTGACAAACGAGTCGCTCAGTTTCATTTATATACATATACATTTGTCCTCTCCCCCTTCCAAAAAAAAAAAAACAGCAAGTCATGTAAAAGAAAATAGAATGGCAAAGGTTTAAAACTATATTCAAACAGAGATGATGATGATGAAAGACAGAAGTTTTATTTTGTACCCACCTATTATTATATAACATGTTTGTATGTATGTGACAATTGACACCTTTATACATAGACTATATGTTACCTATAGTGTTCATCATCTTTGTTTCATTGTCTTCATATTATTTTAAAATGGTAATAGGAGACAAAGATGTGTACATCATCAAACTAAATCGATACCTGAGACATATCCAACGATATTTATTCTTTAGTCAAAAGGTGATCAGTTCAGTATATATATAATTTTTCTCTTTACTACTTGGCTTGTTCTTTCCAATATGAAATAGATATTTGGTTTGAAAAGAAAGTTGAAGGTAAATACTAGTATGTATGCATATCATCGAAGATGATATGAATCAATTTTCAAATACACTGGGTATAGAGAAGAATTATATCTGATTGATTAATATAACTTGATTTGTTCAATGAGAACCTGGTGGATGCTTACTGGTATTGATGTTCGTCAGAGAAGCATGGATGCGTATACAAGGCAATGATGAAGGTTGAAGAAGACAGAAATGTAGTGAGAAAGAAGGAGAATATAGTTTGAAAAGAAGAATGAGTAACTTTAGTGTTATCAATAGACGACTTCCTTGAGCTGCCAAAACATTTTAAAGTCCGTTACTAATTGAAAATGTTTAAACATGATTATTATTTCGAAATTTCTTTGGAGCAATAGACACATAAATTTTCGTTTTTTTTTTTTTTTTATTTACTTTCCAAGGTTCAGACCGTAATAATTGAAAAAAAAGAAAAAGAAAAATGACAAAACAAAATAGACATTATGAAATGATACAATTAACTGTCATTGAAAATTGTTAATGTAGTCTATAATGAAAATGTATATACAATGTGTAATTAACTATGGCAATTTTTTGCACGAGAAAATTGAAAACATTCATCAATAAATTACACGAAAAAAAATGTCAATCATACTTAGATGCTTAAAATGTGTGAATATATATTTGTTGTCTGTTCAATATGTAAAATTTATAAATATGAAAATATTTGTTTAAGTTCTCAGATAAAGCTTCGTATAAATGAACATTTAATGTCACATTGTTAGTAAAGAAAAATGTGGTATGAACAGCATTCAAAAAGAAAATTCTGAATACCAAAACAGAAAAAAAAAGAATCTTTTATGTAGTTTGATTGAATCCAGATGGGTGAATGCTATTACATAATACACTTCGTTTAATTTTTGACTGTTTCTTATCAATTGGAAGAAAATCTATAATTTGATGAATTCAGTATATTTGAAGAAATGATAGATTGTAGAGAAAAACTTTTGGTTTTGATAAAATCTTTGTATAGAATGATAAAA